>RJWM01033786.1:0-20278 GCA_004363535.1 Dasyprocta punctata
ATAGAAGCTTTATTTCCATTTGTTCATTCCTTTCTTGATTTTTTTCTTTTCCCTTCCTTCCTTTCCCCCTCCACCTTCCCTAGTTCCCCCTCTCATTCGAGTAGTCTCTTCCTATTTCACAATATCTTTTGCACATTTTGGTCTTTATTTACACTTTCAGTTTCTCACATCAGAGAAACAATACCATATTTACATGTGTATTCAATTTATTTCACTTAAGAGTGTGGTCTCAAGGTGCATCCATTTACCTAGAAGTGTCTCAAGTTTATCTTTCTTTATGGGTGAGTAGTACTTAATTGTATAAAAAAATCTTTATCTGTTCATTGGTTGATGAGGATTTGACCTTCTTCCAAGATTCAACTCTAAAAAACTGTACTGCTGTAAACATAGGCACACATATATTGCTATGATATGATATTTTTGTTTTGGAAAGATACCAAGAAGTGGAATAGCTGGGTCAAATGGGACCTCTAATCCTAGTTTTTTGAGGTATTTGCAACCTGATTTCCACAGTGGTTGCACCAGTCTACACTCCTACCAACAGTGTAGAAAAGTTCCTTTTTCCCCACAGCCCCTCCAGTATTTGTTATTGGTTGATGTCTTCATAATAGTCATTCTTTCTTGAATAAGTGTTCTTTTAATTTACATCTCTCCAATGACCAGTAAACTTGAACATTTTTTCATTATTTATTTGCCAATTCTACTTCATTATCTGAGGAGCGTCTATTCATTTCAAGTGCCCATTTTTGAGTTGGGTCCTGATTTGGGGGATATGATTTTTTTTTTAGTTCTTTGTATATTCTAGATATTAGACCTTTGTCTGAGTAACAGCTGGGAAAAAAATTTTCCCACTCTGTGGGTTGTTTCTTCACTCTGTAGGTGATTTCTTTTGCTGTGCAAAAGCTTGTTAATTAGATGAGATCCCAGTTGTTGATTCTTTATAGTATTTCCCACGTGATCAGGGTCTTGTTCATAAATCTTGGCCTACACCTATGTCTTCAAGAGTTTTATCTATTCTCCCTTCCAGCAGATTTAGTGTTTCTGTTTAATATTTAGATCTTTGACCCATTTTGATTTTAGTTTAATGCAAAGTGAGATACATGAGTCTAGTTTTAGTCTTCAGCACATGGAAAGCCAGTTTTTCCAGTATCATTTATTAAAGAGGCTGTCTTTCATTAATTGAAGGTGTTTGGCCCTTTGTTGAAGATAAGATAGCTGAGTGTATTTGGAGTTGTTTCTGCACCTTCTAATCTGTCCAGTTGATCCTTGGGGCTGGTTTTTTGCCAGCACATGCTGTTTTTATCATAGTAGCTTTGTAGTATAATTTAAAATTCATGGGTTGTGATGCTTCCTGCCTTGCCATTGTTACCCAGAATTGTTTTTGCTATTCTGAATCTTTTTTGATACCAAATAAATTTAGGATTGTTCTCTCTAATTCTGTGATATGCTATTGGTATTTTGATCAAGATTATATTAAATGTGTATAGCAATTTTTGGAGTATGACCATTTTCATTATTTTGGTTCTTCCCAAGAGCAGGGGATATCTTTCCATTTTCTAATATCTTCTTACATCTCCTTTTTCAGAGGTAGTCTTCAATGTAAAGATAATTTACTTCCTTTATTAGATTGATTCTAGTATTTCACTTTTGGGGATTCTATTATGAAAGGCATGCTTTCCCTAATTTCTCTCAGTGAGTTTGTTGCTTGTGTACAGGAATACTATTAATTTTTGAGTGTTGCCTTTGTATTCAGCTACAGAACTGAATTTGAATATTAAATCTGGAAGTATTTTGGTGGAATTCTTGGAGCCCTCTTATGTTGAGTATCATGTCATTTACAGATAATAATTTAATTTCTTTGTTTCCTATCTTTATTGCTTTATTTCTTTCTCTACATACTTGTTAAGAGAAAAGTCCAAGAGGAAGAGATGACAATCATGAATATTTATGCACAAATACCAGTGTACCCAACTATATAAAAAATATTAACAGACACAAAATATCAAATAAGCACTAACACATTTATCATGGGGGGACTTAATACCCCACTGTCACAAACAGATCAACTAGCCAAAAAAAAATCAAAGAAAAACTGAGCCAAACCTGATAAAAAATAGACTTAGTAGATGTCTACAGAGTGTTCCACAGCATCAGAATACACATTCGTCTGCACATGGGATATTCTCCAAAATAGACCACATACTGGCTTATATAGCATGCTTAAGTAAACACAAAGGAATTAAAATTATCCAAGACATATTATCAGATCACAGTGTAAAGAAATTGGAAATTAATGGCAAAAGAAACCACAAAAACTAGATAAACACATGGAAATTAAATAACACTCTCCTGAGCAACCAGTGGGTCACAGATGAAATTAAAGAAATTAAACAGTATCTACAGTTAATAATACCATAACAACATACAGGAACTTATGGAATGCAATAAAAGCAATCCTAAAAAGGAAATTTATGGACAATTTTTAGGTACATATGAATTACCAAAGATGAATCAAAAAGATATAAAAACTCTAAATATACAAATACCAGTCAACAAAATTGAAAATGTACTTAAAAACTTACCAACAAAGAAAAGTTCAAATCCTGATGAATTCAATGCTGAATTCTACAGGGAATTTAGAGAAAATTTAATGCCACTACTCCTCAGACTCTTTAATGGAATTGAAAGGGAAGTGTTACTCCCAAAGTCATTCCTGGAAGCTAATACTACCCTGATACCAAAACCAGAAAAGGATCCAACCAATAAAGAGAATTACAGACTTAATGGACATAGATGCAAAATTCTCCCTAACTGACATAGATACAAACTCAGTAAAATACTGGCAGACAGAATGCAGCAAATCATCAAGAAGTTTATACACTGTGACCAAGTAGGATTCATCCCAGGGATGCAGGGATGCTTTATCATACACAAATCAATAAATGTAATACACATTATCAGCAGAGCCAAAGACAGAAATCACACAATTATCACAATAGACACAGAAAAAGATTTGACAACCATTCATAATGAAAACCCTACAGAAAATTAAAATAGTCAATATCTCAATCTGACAAACCAACAGCCAACATCACACTAAATGGTCAAAGACTGAAAGCTTTTACTCTAAAGTCAGGAAAAAGACAAGGATGTCTACTATCACCACTCCTATTCAATATTGTCTTTTTACTAAAATTCACAAGCAACTTGTTTGTTCTGTTACTCAGGACCTTTTTCTTAAATATAGACATCCATTGAAGCCTCTGCCATGGTTGTGAAGTTGTTAAATTCTCATTACGTTTCTCTAAACATTGTTCAAATATTACTTTAGCTAGTTAGTTCATGTGTATAATACATTGGTGAATTTTTCATTCTCCTGTTTATTGATTTTTGACCTTTAATTTCGTGTATTTTTGAACATCCTGTGTTTGTGACTCTTGCAAAGAACATTTATATGGCATATGGCTGGTTTTAAAGAGCAAAAACAAAACAAAAACAAACAAAAACAATGCCAAGCACAGTGGTGCACACCTGTTAACCCCAGCACTCTGGAAAGCTGAAGTAAGTTCAAGCACAACCTGGGCAGTTTAGCAATTTAGCAAAGCCCCGTCTCAGAATAAAAAATTAAATTAAAAAAGGGCTGGAGATGTAGATTAGTGCAAAGGTCATCAGTTCAATTCCCAGTACTGCAAGGAAAAAAGAAAGAGTATAAGAATCAGAGTTCCTTGGGGGGAGGGGGCTGCTAAGAATCAAACTAAAGGCCTTGTGTGTGCTGTCTATTACTGAACTATATCCTTTGACCAGTTAGTTGCTTTTCTTAAATGAGGGAGCTATTTAATACTGTCATATTGATCACTCGCTTTAGTGGTGTGTGTTTGTTTCTTTGATCCCTGGCAGGAATATACTATTGGCTTGTTTTCAGCTGTGTCTATTTCACATAGATACACTTGCTAAACATCAAAACATTTTGCCTAGAGTACTTTAGGATTTTCCAATACTGGGAAATGTTTAGCCTTTCAACCACCCAACAAGTTAAGAAAATGTTACTTCTTTTATCTTATACTCTTTTAAGTAAGCCTGAAGCTATATAAGAAAGCCAAATGTAATGCTCCTATGGAAAACATTTAGGTAGTTGAATACAATCTCATATATGTCCCATAAGAATCTTAAATATAAACTTAAAAGATTATTTACCTTTTGTTTTATAAAAATGTGCCCAGTGTTCAATTTCTTATATTGAACTGAATACTTTTTTTGTTTCATGTCTTTTTTTATTAGTATATACATATTGGTTATACAGATTAATGGATTTCATTTTGGTAGTTCATACTTGAACGTAATATACTTTTATTATTGTCACCCCACCCCAGGAATTTAATGTCTTAAAGATTTCTGTTTTTAAAATTTAGTATTGGTTTGACTTAATATAAAACAAATAAGGATAACATGAGTAATTTTGATACAAATGATTCTTATTTTTTCTTCTCCCATTCTTCATTCTCACTTCTCTATTTCTTGGTTTCTAAAAGGCAAAGCATTATACAGTGTTTGGTAATTGTTTCAAGTTACCTCTTTATGATGTTATCGGATTGTAGGCATCGGTTTCTTTAATTGTCTAGTAGTGAATCCTTTATCTGGCATTTAATCTTGCCTCCCTGAGAAAGCCAGAGCTTACCACAGCATAAATTTTCAAATCACTGACCTGAAGTAACATGAGACTGTGTCTTGGCAGTGAACCTTAATTTCTGTTATTTGTAGGAAGGATAATGATGTACTCTGTTGCCTGAAGGCCACAGTTTTACACTTCAAGCTGTAACATCTAAGTACTAGTTGCAGAGGTCTGCATGTGGAATTTCTAGTGAAATAATTGCACTGACACAATATTTTTACTTCTTTCAGAAAGATGAAATAATTTAAAAGTTTAAGTTTTATTTTCTGTGAGTTCTTAATCTTCTCATCTTGGTTCTGAAAGCATGACTTTGAGGATTTACAGTTATCTAAAATGATTACTACCTATTTTATGAAGAAATTAATCTATTTAACAAGTGTGTTTGAAATTTTTATTTCCACATAAATTCTCCATTTTTATAAAAAAAGACTTAGAATGTAGCTCCTGTTTTCCCAATAAAGTAGAAAAGATAGAGCTTTCTAGATATGGGATTCCCTAAGCACTTTTAGCAAACATGCAAAGAATTCAAGTAGTTCCCATAAATTAATTTTATAGAAGATATAAAATGTAATTTCCTAGAAGGAGTAATATCAAAACGCAGTCTTATATGCTCTTCTAGATCTAGAGTTCTATGATTTTATCTTTCTACTTGTAGATAATTCATATGCCAGCTTTGACTTTTGTGCTTGGGTAGTTTTCCAAGAGGAAATTTCTAATACCTTTTTGTTGTTAAAAATTCCAGTTCTTCAACAGAATTTGCTGTATTTAAGAATACCATAGTGATACCTTATTTTAAATTTTCTATCTGTACTTTCCTAGTCTGTAAAAAATAGCACTATAAAATTTTTAAATTATAGAGTTACAATATAAGCATGTAAGGCCATGAAATTATAAGTGTAACATTTGAAAGTTAATATTTGTCAAAGTTATACATGCTGTATTTTCGTTATTTTGAAGTTTGATATTTTATTTACAGTGTGAATTTTACTATAGTAATGAAGGAATTTGTTAGAATTTAAAACATCTTTATGTATAGATATATTTTTTCTCCTGGTTCATATTTAATTCTTTTTTATATTTTAAAAACAAAGCAAAAAAAAAAAGAAATGATACAGAATTTCAGAAAAATAGTAGGAAATTAACACTAGTTAATATATTACATATTGTTATCTTAAAAGTAGTTGTTCAGGTTACAAGATTTAGTCATAAAAACATAATCAAACAATCAATGAGAGCACAAACTGCTCTTGGTGAACTTACAGAGATTAATAATGTAGTTATCCATTTTGTGTATATATACATGCACACATATATATGTATACCTATATAATCTTTTCCCTTCTTTCTTTTCTCCTTTCCCCTATCCTAGTTGTTCTTTCCTTTTGAGTACTTTCTTTCCCTTTCATTTTCACAATATCTATTGTACATTTTGGATCTTATTACTCTTTCAGTTTTATTTTTTACACTAAGGAGGTAATATGATATTTACACGTGAGTTTGATTTATTTCACTTATGAGTATGGTCTCAAGTTGCATACACTTGCCTATAAAAGCCTCAAATTTATCCTTATAACTGAGTAATACTTCATTGTATGAAAATACCACATCTTTTTTATCCATTCTGTGGTTGATGGGCATTTGGGTTGTTTCCAAGATTTAGCTATTACAAATTGTGCTGCTGTAAACATGGGTGCACATATATCACTGTGGCATGATGTTTTCAATTCTTCTGGGAAAATATCCAGAAGGGGAATAGCTGGATTGAATGGGACCTGCAATTCTAGTTTTTTGAGGAATCTCCACATTGATTTTATATAGATATATTTTCAAGAAATTTCCATTTTGTTTTTATTGCTTAGATTTTAGATTTAGAGTTGTAGCTATTTTTGTTGGATATCTTGAACATAGCAGTCTGTCACCCAGTTTAGTTCAGGAGTAACAAAACTTTATAATTATAAAGCAAAAATTTGGAACCTATGCTCTTATTCCCTGTAGTTTATTAAATTTAGTTTTCGTAAGTTAAACTGTAGAACACTAATGACTATTATCACAGGGGATAAAATATAAGAAACTATTAACCATGGATACAGTTTAGTGTTTCTTGCTAAATTGATGACAGTGAGTTAGAAATTAACTTCCATGAGACTTTTAATTCTATAGATATGGATTGTTTTAGAAGTTAAAGTCTCTCTTAAATATATAATGTATATAGTTTTTGTAAGTTTTTTCTCCTGTATCCTTTATATTCTGTAAGTCCTTGATGCTCACACTCAAAGTTAGTGTAATAGGGTCTACATACTGTTATATAATCTCTTCTCTTCTTTCATAATAGTTGGGTTATAGATGCTTAGTTTTCCATTTTCTAGGATCCCTTTACACTTAATTGTGGCCAAATGACTGAATTGTTTATCAACTGAATGTGAGCAGAAATGATTAAAAACTTCCCTTTAAAATACAGTGAAACCTTGGTTTGTGAGCATAATTCATTCTGTAAACATGCTTATAAACCAAAGCATTTGTATATCAGAGAATTTTTCCAAAAGAAGTAATGGAAACTCAGGTGATTCATTCCACAACCCAAAAGTATTCATATAAAATGATTATAATGCTGTAACATAATACAAAATATAAAGAAAAATAAAATAACTTGCACTTACTTTTGAATACCTTTGTGACTGGCATAAAGGAGACAACAGAGGACAGGGTTATTCTTAGGATGACTCACTAATGGCATCACTGCTCTCTATAGGCTCAATAAAACCTTTTTCTTTTCATGCAACTTAAACAAGGAGCCTATCCAGTGACACTTGCTTTAGCCTCCTTTTAAGAATTTCACAGAAATGTGACATTGCATTATTATTAAACAGATTCATCATTCGCACTAATGCAGCCTTATTTGGGTTTTGCACTGTTTCCACGTTTTACACATCTCCCTAATCTCTTTTGAAATGAAGAATTCCTTCACCGTTTTCTCCTCCTCTGTGGAGAAGATCTCTTCCATACCTCTTGCTGTTGGGAGACGATCACTCACAATTCTACAGTGAGAGAGAAGAACCATTGGTTTACTTGTGAGCACGTGATGTTTACTGTCATGTACTAATATTGAAAGACATCACTCATTTATCAAGTTAAAATGTGTTAGAAATATTTGCTCATTTGCAGAACTGTCACAGAACAAGTTAGAATCCCAGATTTCACTACATACTAAAATTTTACAGCATTTAAAAGAGCAAGATACTGCTTTTAAAACAGATACATAGAGCAGTGGAATGGAATAAAGAGCCTAGAAGTCAACCCACACATCTGCAGCTAGCCAATTTTCAGCAGAGGTGCTAGGAACAAACATTGGAGCGAAGACAGTCTTTTCAGTAAATGGTACCAGGAAAATTGGATATTCACATGCAGAATATAAGTAGATAGTTATCTCACAAGTTATAAATATCAACTCAAAATGAGTTAAATATTTAAATATAAGATCTGAAACTGTAAAACTAATAGAAGAAAATGTAGGAAAATACCTCAGAACAGTGGAATTACCAAGGATTTTTTGGATAAAACTCTGAAAGCATGACAAAAAATAAATAGGCAAGTGAGATTACATCACTAAAGACAACTCTTCACAACTGAGAAAATAATCATCAAAATGAAGAGACAACCTACAGAATGGAACAAATATTTGTAAGTGCACATCTGACATGAGTTACTATCCAGAATGTATTAGAAACTCCCAAAATGCAATAGCAACCAAACAGTCCGATTTTTAAAAAGAAAAGAGGCTTGGAGAGGATGAGAGCTAAATAGAGATCTATTGGTAACCCTGGGGAGCCTGGACTCAGACCAGGAAGATCACAGGGCCTTATTAATTGTGGGAGGCCAGTTTTGATGGGAGTAACCAAAGCGGGTGGACCTGCAGAAGGAAGCATTTAGTCTGGTAGTATGTTTGAGCTCTGGCATTGCTGCCAACGTCTGGCAGAAATCAGTGCTCTGAATCACTATATGTCAACTTAAGTGAGGGCCTAACTGTCTTTACCACAATTAGGGTCTTTGTTTTGGTGAATGACTATTCATGAGTGGTTCCTAGGGTTTGTCAATATCTGGTTGACATTTGATGTCATTGTGCGCTGAATTTACTTCCATAGATGAGGTAACTTAATAGTGGCTGGCAATTGGTTGTCTCTCTATTCCAGTATCTGGATTGCCTTGAAGGCAGGGGTCATAAACATTCCTATGACTTGCTCTTGAATACTGTGGCACTGGACAAAATAACTTGCAAACCTCAGCACAAAAACAATGCTTCTCCCTCCACCAGAAACAAACAAACAAAAACAGAAACAGGAAAAGAAAAGACAACAAAATGTTGCCTCCAAGAACTCCCACATGCCCCAAAATCAGTACAGGAGACACTGAGGGAGAGGAAATCATAAGCTACCCTGCATGTACATCTGAAAGGGTACCAGGGGAAGTAAAACCGCTTCATAAGATGCTTGGAAAATTTAAAGAAGATATAACTAATCACGTAATGCCTGTAATGAAACATGATTTGGAAGCCTAAAGAAGCCACTAATAAACAGCTAGGAGAACTAAACAAAGAAATGCAAAACTTGAATGCTCAGCGCAGAAAAGAATGGGAGTCCATAAGAAATTTCCAAACAGAAATCCAGGAGATGAAAAACATGATGGTAAGTATGGGTAGCAGAAGCAACCAATGTGAAGACGGAGTGTCAGATCTAGAGGACAGAGCTGTGGTCAGTGACTAATGAGAGATACCTTAAAAACAGCAAGGGAACATGAAAAACGAATTCAACAACTCCTAGATCATTCAAAATGGACTAATCTGAGAGTAACTGGAATTAGTGAAAAATCAGAAGGTAGCACAAAGGGCATAAAAACCTGTTTATATAAGTAGTAACTGAACACTTTTTGGGCAAGAAAAAGAATTTAACATTCAGATAAGTGAAGCATATAGAAAGTGAAGCCATGATCAGAAAAAAGCCACTCCACACCACATAATAATTAAAATACTGGAGATAAAACAACAACAACAACAAAAACTTAAAGGCTGTTAGTAAAAAGCAGTGAATCACCTGCAAAGCAAAACTTACCTGAATTATAACAGATTTTTCAACCCAAATCTTAAGCAAGGAGAGCATGAAATGAAGTTTTTCAGCCTCTTAATGAAAACAATTTCCAACCCAGACTGTAACATCCTGCAAAATTATCTTCCAGCATTGGTAGGGAAATAAGATACTTCCTTGATAAAGAAAACCTAAAGTAATTCCTGACCACCAAGCCAGCATTCCAAACAATTCTCAAAGAAATTGTTGAAGGAGAACAAATGAAGCTAACAGTGCCAAAAGACCAATAAAATGAATTCATCAGGTAGGGCTAGCAAATAAGGAGAGGGAAAAGAAAGCAAAGTGGCAACAGGAAATTAATACAATGCCAGGACTAAGTCAATGCTTGTTAGTTTTCAGTATCAATGTAAGTGGACTCAATTCACTAATCAAAAGACACATTGGCAGAATGGGTCAGGAAACAAAATCCGTGGGTATCCTCTATACAAGACACACATGTAACAAAGAAAAATTCACAGACTAAAACTCAAAGGATGGAAAACAATATTCCACACAGTAGCAACCACAGAACAAGCAGGAGTAGCTATTGAAGTGGATTTCAAGTGAAAGCTGATGAAGCGAGGCAGAGGACATTACATATTGTTAATGAAACTATTCGACAAGAAGAGAGAACAGTTGCAAACATATATTCACCAAACTGATGAGCCCATCTTTATAAAACAAACTCTAATGGGCATAAAAGATCAAATAACCATCAACACAAATGTAATGGAGGACTCAATACCCCAGTATCACAAATAGATTTAACAGAAAATAAAGAAATATCAGAGTTGAACCAAACCTTCAGACAAATGGACTTAGTGAATAGATATATATAGCATATTCTACCCAACAACGACAGAGTACACATTTTTTTTTTTTTTTGCACCAGGGATTGAACTCACAACCTTGTGCCTGCCAGGCATACACTTAAGCCACTGAGCCAAACTCCTGGCCCTAGTTTTTTGAGACAGAGTCACACTATGTAGTTCAGGCCAGCCTTGCATTCATGTTGTAGCCCAAGCTGGCCTCGAACTCACAACACTTCTCCCACCTCAGCCTCCCAAAGTGCTGGGATTAAAGGCGTGCACCACCACGCCTGGCACACATTTCTTTTTGGCTGCACATGTTACTTTCTCCAAAAATAGACCACATACTAGGTAATAAAGCATGCCTCAGTTAATGCAAAAGAATCTAAATTTTATGCATATTACCAGATCAGAGTACAGTGAAAGTAGAAATCAGTAGCAAAAGAAACCACAGAAACTATACAAGCATATAGAAATTAACACATTTTTGAATAATGAGCAGTTCACAGAGGAAATTAAGAAAGAAATAAGATAGTCCTAGATATAAATGATAATACCAGTGCAACATACTAGGACTTATGAGACACAATGAAGGCAGTCATACAGGGAAGTTTAAAGTGATAAATGACCACATCAGAAAAACAGAATGAGCCCAAATAAATCACCTAATGATACATCTCAAGGTTTTGGAAAAGCAGGAAAAATCCAAACCCAGAGCTTGTACAAGGAATGAAATTATAAAGACTGGAACAGAAATTAATGAAATGGAGACTAAAAATACAAAGAATCAATTAACTGAAGATGTGATTCTTTAAAAGAATAAATTAGACAAATTCTTAGCCAATCTTAACAAAAAAAGAAAAGACAAAGATTAATATAATTAAAAATGAAAAAGGCAGAATTACAATGAACACTGCCAAACTCCAGAAAATTACTAGCAACTACTTTGCCAACCTATATGGTATGGCAAACAGTTGGAGAACTCTGAAGAAATGGGGTGAGTCCTAGATAAATATGAATTTTCAAAGCTGAACCAAGAAGACAAAAATTTTGAATAATCCAGTAACAGGCAATGAAATTGAAGCAGTAAAACAATAGCAACAGCAACAAAAATACTATCAACTAAGAAAAGCCCAGGGCCTGGTGGATTCACAGCCAAATTCTACAAGAATGGCAAGAGAGATCTAGTAACCATACTCTTCAAACTTTAAATGAAATTGAGAGGGAAAAGAGTGCTTTCAGAATCATTCTTGGCAGTTAACATTATCCTGATCCCCAAACCAGACAAGAATCCAAACAAATAAGAGAACTATAGGGCAACTTCTCTAATGAACACAGAGGCAAAATTCATTAATAAGATACTAAGAAACTGAATGTGACAAATCATCGAAAAGATGGTACACCATGACCAAGTAGGCTTCATCTCAAGCATGCAAGAATGGTTCAACACGTGCATATCAGTAAATGTATTTAATCACCTAAACAGAAACAAGGACAAAAATCATATGGTCATCTAAATAGATGGAGAAAAAAACCTTTGGCAAAATCTAACATGATAAATACGCAGAAGAAAATAGGTATAGAAGATCTTTATCTCAACATGATAAAATAATTTATGACCAATGCCATCATCATATTAAATGGGGAAAAGCTGAAAGCTTTTCCACAAAAATCAGTGACAGGAACAAGACAAAATGTCCATTATCACCACTCTGTTGAACACATTCCTTAAAGCATTAAACAGAGCAATCATGCAAGGGAAAGAAATAAGATGGATATAAAATAGGAAAGGAAGAAGTCAAAATACTGTATCATTATTTGCAGGTTATTTGATCCTTACAAAACCCAAAAAAAGCTTCATAAAACTCCTAGAATTGAGAAACAAATTTAGAAGTGTAGCAGGATACAAAATGAATGCATAGAAATCGATAGCATTCCTAAACACTAATATGTAACTTACTGAAAAATAAATTAGGAAAACAATGCCATTCGTAGTAGTTGAAAAAAACTAAGTACTTAAGTATTAACCTAACTAAGGAAATAAAAGACCTCTACAATGAAAATTACATCAGACTGAAAAAGGAAATCAAAGAGGACATTAGATAATGGAAAAATAACTCCTATCCTGGATAGGCAGAACCAACATAATTAAAATGGCTATACTTTGAAAACTGATACACAGATTTAATGCAGTCCCAATCAAAATACCAACATTTCTCACAGAGCTTGAGAAAACAATCCTAAAATTAATATGTAATCAGAAGAGATCCAGTATAATAAAAGCAACAACAACAGCAACAAAAATGCTATCAACTGAGAAAAGCCCAGGGCCTGGTAGATTACAAAAGCAAAGCAGATGGCATCACAATCCCAAAGTTGAATATATACTATAAAGGACAATGATTAAAACAGTATGGTGTTGGCACAAAAACAGGCCTGTGGACCAGGTGAAACAGAATAGAGGATACCAAGATAACTTCAGCCATACCATCTGATCTTTAAAAAGGGGCAAAAACATATGCTAGAGGATAACCTCTTTGACAAATGGTGCTAGAAAAACTGGCTATACAGATGTAGAGATTGAATCTAGACCTGTATCTCTCAACACATACTTAACTAAAATCAAAATGAATTAAATATCTAAATATTATAATAGAAACACTTAATCTACTGGAAAATAGGCATAGGCCCAAACTTTCTGAACAGAACCCATGTTGCACAAGAAACATCATCAAGCATCAACAGATGGATTTATGTCAAATTAAAAAGGTTCTATACAGCAAAATAACCAACAGAATGAAAAGAGAGTACGGAGTGGAAAAAAAATTTCCTATTACTCCTTGGAAAGAGGACTAATATGTAGACTACATGAAGAAATCAGAAAATTAGGTTCCCCAAAATAAAAGACCCAATGTTTAAAAATGGACAACTGAAATGAATGTACTTATAAGAAGTACAAATGACTGATAAATACATGAAAACATGTTCTACATGTTTGTCAATTAGAGATACCGCAAATTGAAACAACACCGAGATTCCACCTTACTCCAGAAAGAGTGGATCTTTTTTTTTATTTAAGAGAAAAAAAAGACACATGTAAGAAAGACAAAAAGCAAAAGAGACAAAACAAGCAACTAGAGTAAATGTACAACAGTAACATTATAGGTTTACAAAACAGAATGATAGAAACTTGAAAATGGTTGCAATATTGTGTATCGTTATCTTCAAAATGGTTGTTTACATTAACAGATATAGACATGTAAAATTGATCTAATCATATAGAAAGAATGGATCTTATCAAGAAATTAAATAATAACAAATGCTGGCAAGGCTGCAGGGGGAAAGGTACTCTTCTACATGGTATGTAGGAATATATATGAGTACAACCAGTATAGAAGTCAGTGTGAAGATTCCTCAAAAAATAAAAATAGAAATTCCCTTTGATCCAGCTATTCCCCTTTATATCTATTCCTGAATTAAAGATACAATGCATCTACATGAGTACCCATTTTTAGCAGTACAACTCATAATAGCTAAATGTACTTATGCACAATAGAGTACTACTCCACTGTAAACAAGGGTAAATTTGAGTCATTTATAGGAAAACAGATGCACCTTGAGACCAAATGATAAGTGAAAATAATCAGACCTTTTATCTCCGTTTAAAAGTTTAGTTTCAAATCAGTAACCTGTATTCTGGTTGTCCTTGCCAAAAAAGTCTTTCTTCTGGTTGTTCATTTGACCCAAATTCAATAACCTTGAAAATGCTTATTACTCAGTGGCCAACTACCTTTTTATACACAATCATTATTAAATAGTAAACCTTTACCTTATTTTATACATACAAGGCACTAAATTAATCACTAGATGTATAAAAAGAAGGACTACTCTTCTCAAGGATTCATGATTGACAGAGACAATAGACAAATTGTCACCCAGTGTGAATGGGAAAAAGAAATACAAATGATATAATAAGGATTTATAAAGGAAAAGAACTAGGATTTATCTCTAGTACAATGTTGACTCTCAGAAAATCTGCATTGTCAAAGTTTAAACTCTGTTATGACAAAAATTGTGATAGTAAGTGCTGATTCAGAGCATTAGATTATACAATAGAGCAGAAGTCTTTCTGGCAAGTGGCCTTCCTGAGAGTCTAAATAAAAGAATCACATTCTGTCTGATACAGAACAAAGAGTCATCTCCTTGACAATGTCTGGAAACATATTGGTGATCACTTTCATCTTACTGGAATTGGCCATCACTCAGAGACCACCACTAAACTTCCCAGAGCTCATCTGGGTACACATGGCAATTATTGTCACTTTTAGCAACTGAGTAGGCCTAGATTTTGGTTAATATTAGCTTAATTTCTTTTTTTTTTTTTTTTTTTTTTTTGAGACAGAATTTCACTATGCAGTTCAGGCTGGCCTTGAACTCACTTTGAGCCCAGGCTGGCCTCAAACTCACAGTGATCCTCCTGCCTCGGCCTCCCGAGTGCTGAGATTACAGGCATGCACCACCATGGCTGGTCAGTATTAGTTTAATTTCATGAAGTTCTTAGCAGTAAATAACCACTGCGTGTGTTAATAGTTAGCAGAGCTCTGTACCAGACAGAGTCTGAAAACAAGCATTAAGGAGACCCTGTAAGTAACAGCCCAACACCAAACATTAAGTGGTTAGGAAAGCATGTGCTGCAGTTCTTGGGGAAGCTGTTGAAGTGTCAGGAAAAGGTCTCCTGCACAAGTTGACAGGAAGGAACCAGGTACTGAGAAACTGCGAAATTAGGTATGAGATCCTAGGGACAAAACTGGAAAATCAGAATCTCAGTTCCTCTTCCTAGAATAGGACAGGCAACACTCAAATCCCTGGCTGAAAGTGTTTGTTTACCTCCAATTTGAGACAGGATTGGTGCCAGAGACTGACATGAAAATATGAGTTCAAGTACAAGCCATATTGTATTGATGCTCTAAGAATTTTTAGAGAAAAATTTTAAAATGATTATATATAACCTCCATGATGTGATGTGCCTCTCAATACCTAACAAAAATTTGTTTCAATCTTTCTGCATTTAAGTTTCCTTAGTTAGTCTGTTGCTAATACCAAAAATTTCCACCCAAAAACAGGCATGGCTGCGGAGAAGATATTTGACTTTATAATAACCATTTTGAAGAGGCATATCCCGGGAAAGATGGAATGTGAAAACTTTGTGAACTTCGTGTTTACAAACACTTCTTTGAAGCTAAGCTAACTCAGTTCTCAGCCTCGTCTATGCTTCTCCTACCCTCCAGCTTCTCAGGCTGTGTTTTTCTTAGTAGTAGATATAAGCCTAAGTGTTTCCTCTTTATTTCTTAACAGTTTAAAGATTATCACTTCCTCAGCTTCTCAAATATGTGTTTTTGTTTTAACTTTCAATATGTAGAGTTTAAATGAATTTCTTAAATGACCGTGACTTTTCAGTTTCTCATGCCTTCACAAGTAATAGCATCTTATGTTACCACTTTTGAAAGACTTCATTTCTAAGTGCATAATATTGGTAATGATTTTCTTTTTAGCAATTGATGTTTTAGTAAGTAAATGAATGCAATTTAGACCTTTTGACATTCGAATTTGCTTTCCACCGTGGCTTTCACATATATTTATTGATAAATTTTTACTCTAACAGTGATTCTGAAGGAAAATGTATTATTTACTGAAAAATAAGTATTAATGAAAGATGCCTAGGTTAATTTTTGGCTTTAGAAATTAATTTTGAAAGTTGAGTTTCACTAAGCAAAATGGTGTTCAAAATAAAGTCTTTCAGCCAGTGAATACAGGTGTACTTATATTAACTCATTTTTTGCAGTATAAGGATTTTATACCTAATTGCGGCTTCATGCCAGCGTGCTTCAGAGAAATAGCTGTATTTTTTTAAACCCAGAATATTACCATGGTTTAAGATCACTGACATTTGTAGCCATCCAACTGATAAGAGGGATAGTGTCTCGTTTGATATAATTTCCCACTTTTATTTGTTTGTGGTTGATTATGAGTATTCATAATAGTAATGTTAGAGGGTTTAGATTTCTTCTTTAACCTTTTCAACGTTCAAAAGCAAAGCCATCGCCTGAAGGTCTGAGTCTGAGTTCCTTCCGACACTTTTTAGTCAGCTGACCTGTAGCTGCCCCTTAGAGATTCGCCATAAAGTCTGTCACTGATTCCATGAGTTCTTTAAGTTGTGAAAAGTGGAAATCACACACAGCCAGTAGGAAACAGGAAAGAGAAAGAATTTGTTAAGGTCACACAGAACAGTAACAGTAACAGACTGGCGCACAGTAACAGACTGGCCCATAGACAAAACAGAGCAGCCCCATGCTTTAGGTACTGCAAGATTGTTTTCTGTAAAAACGCTAACATTGTAGAAGGAGTGTAGTAATCACATGATGTATATGCATGACCATGAAGCAATTCTGAAACACAGGAACCTGGTTTTGCACTCAACTCTATTTTATACCTAGCGTCCTGCAGTCCCCCTTGGTATTTCTTTTAGCATTCAAATGAGGGTCTCAGTCACCTTCAGTCAGTTCTCAGGGAAAAAAATTGACTCATACTGGCTCAGAGCCTTCATGTTTTTGTCTAAAGCAAAGATGGTGAGGTATGGTGACACAGTCAGGTTGGATGCCTTTATGTTTTTACCTCAAACAATGGAGTGGGATGAGGTTGGTGTACCAGTTGTTTGGCTCCAGAGGCATGTTTTCTTCGTTAGCCACCAGCTGTCACACCCTACTCACCAGTCGCAATTAAGCCTCCTGCCTCAGAACTTCATGGTTTATATCAGCTTCCTATACTGTGAACTTTAACTTGATCAGAACTCTGTCACAATAAAAATGATCAAATTCTTCATCTTATACCATTAGATCTTTCACTACAAGAGTAGTCTGTTGATAAACTGCAGAGAAATAAGCATGTAGACTTAGGAGTTTTGAAAGTAATGAGGCATATGTAGACAGAGCATGATTAAACTAAACTTACATATTTTCATTTGTCCCCAAAGCTGTTTTAATCTTCCATAGCACTGATTAATTCATTTATATTTAATAGACTCACACTAAGTATCTGTTGAAAGACTGAATGAAGATTAGCCCATTGGTTAATATTAAATACTCATCTTGGAAGTGATACATAGTTAAAAGAGTATAAATAATAGTTTTGTAAAAACATTTTGAGATTTTGTTTGGCAGATTCTATTTGTAGTTCTACTTGCCAGTACATTTCAAATTTTTGTTTTGACACTGTTTTTATTTTGTTGAAGTTGAAACAAGAGGACCAGATGATCTCTAAGGACCATTCTACCTTTAAAATCATTTATTTTCAGTGAACAAAAGTAATCAGATAAACACCTAATCTGATATAAACTTGGAGATAATTATCAAAGCCAATGGCAAACATTGCTTTTATTGGTGATTCATTAAAAACATTCTCCTCAAAACATAGAACAAATAGAGATTGCTTAATATTACTGATACTACTCAACATCATTTTTATAGGCTGAAAACACTATTAATTATAGCAATGAAAAATGTGGTATAAATGTTGAAAAGAAAAGCTATAGTTGTCACTATTTTGAAAGAAGCTACAATTATTTATTGAGGAAATCCAAGGAAAAAGTCATTAACATTTATGAAGGAGTTTAATAAAATAGTTGGATACAAAGCAGATATACCAAAGTCACCAACTTTACCACTCAGAAATAATCAAATGAAGATGTAATAGAAATGAAAGGTCTTATTTCCAATTCATATTACAGAGAAACTAGAACATTTGTGGGAGTAAGTCTACCAAAAATATTCAAAATTTATAGGAAAAAACTATAAAACTTTGCTGAAAGACATATTGGAATACTAGAATCAATAGATATCTCTGTTTCCAAGTTAGAAAAATCAATCTTGCAAGACTGTCATGACTCCCTGAATTAAACCAAAATTCAATGTCTTCCCAAACAAAATAGCAGTAGGATTTTAAAATATAATTTGCAATATTGATTTCCAATTTCATGTAGAAGAGAAAATTGTGTATCAGTTATCACAAGTATTTTCTAAAAGATTGACGTTTTACCTAATGAATGTCAAAACACACTCCAAGGATATAGTCTTAAAACAGTACGATGTTTGAGTAGAAAGAGACACATAATTTAGCAGAAGAGAATAGAGATTTTATGAAACAATTCAAACATTGATTTCTGGTTCTGCTTTTCATCTGGTCACATACTCAAGCCTGATGACATCATCCTGCCTGGTAATGTGACTGTTTTGAAATCAGGCCAGTCAGAACAACATGGGGAAATTGTTGTTCAGTTTGTACCAGTCGATGTTTCATTTGAGCATTACCAATGTGTTTTGTTAGACTGTGTGATTTATTATACTTAATCAAGTCAAAGCATCAGAAGTCGCAACAGGTTGGCAGTACCAAGAAACCCTTTGAACACTCAGATTCTAATTATATTTTTATGCATAAATCATATTCTTCCCTTGCAGATTGTGGGCTTTTTTCTAGGGCACAAACCATTCTCAAACTCTTCCCTAAACATCTTTAAGGTAACGCTAAATAGACTTGGGGTATCACCCAGGGCTCTTATATAAACTGTTGAATGTTGCTGCAGAATTCGTGCAGTGGAGTTTTAATGAAAAACTTTCTGTGTGGTGAGATTTCTTCTTAGAGGATGCAAGTTTTTCTACAGTTCTTGTTTTATCTCATTTCAGTGTAGAATGGATTAGAGGCAGAAATCTCAGGCCATTACTTTAAAACTGTAGGAAAGTAGTAATGAGTGCTTGAACAAAGGTAGTGACATAATGAGTGCTTGAACAAAGGTAGTGGCAGTGGGTGTACATGAGGAATTAGAGGGGGAACTATAAGCTTTTTTAATTGATCCTTCTCAAAAGTGAAGGAGGAGAAGGAGTTAGTATTAGCTCACACAAAGCGCATCAATTTCCCAGTTGCAGTAAACAGGTTTGGTATGCTGTGGCAAAGGGTTGACTGTGCTTAACGAAGGGAAGTTTGATTAGAAAACACAGGCACCTCAAGAGAAATAATGGCAACTTTGTGTAGAGGCAGAAGTCGTAGAGCAAGTGCATATTAGGTTACAGCAAATATAGACTTTATAAGCAAACAATTATGGTTGAGAAGTTAGACTGAGACATGGCTTTAGATTGTAATACAAAAACAATGGGTGCTCCTTAATTACTGGTCACACCTGAAGTTCACTGAAGATAAATCATGGTTCACTTGGGTTACTCATAGTCCCAAGGAAATGGCCTACCAAGAAAAAAGCAAATTGTGATTTTCCCGCTCTGAGAGGAACTAGAACCTCCTGGGATAGATAGAGGAAATATACATATGGTCGTTAGGACTGGTCTGGGGGATTATTGCCCATAACTATCATTGTGTTGTTCAGTTTCTCATGTCTTACCTGTGACAGAACCAAAAGAATTTCCTAATACCTTTGAACTGCTTAAACAATTGTTGCTAAAATACTATCACACCACCTTGTCTTTGGCATTTAAATAACTATACACTATCTAGAAGCAAATTAATAGTATGTGCAAGAAAGTTTTTTTGACTATTCAGTTCTACTCTTAGGAATTAATATCAAAGAACTATTTGTGAATATTTCTAAATGTTTTCAAGCCCAGTTACTATGCCATTGTTTTATA
>RJWM01033787.1:0-20286 GCA_004363535.1 Dasyprocta punctata
GTACATCAATCTGGGTTGAAAGTTGTTTTCTTTCAGGATTTGAAATACTTCACTCCAAGCTCTTCTTAACTTAAAGGTTTGTGTTGAGAAGTCTGCCATGATTCTGATAGACTTTCCTTCATAGGTGATCTGTTTCTTTTCTCTGACAGCTTTTAGTATTTTGTTCTTGTGCTGTATTTCTGATACCCTTATTATTATATGTCTGGGTGAGGATTATTTTGGTTGTGGTTAATTGGTGCTCTGTATGCCTCAGTTACCTGTATTTCAGATTCTCTTCCCATGTTTGGAAAGTTTTCTGCTATTATTTCTGTGAATAGTTTTTGCAGGTCATTCGTATGGACCCCTCCTTTTTCATTTATGCCTATTAATCTTATGTTATTTCTCTTGGCATCATCTTGCAGCTGTTGAATTTTTGTTTCTTGGTTCCTTACTACTTTTAGGATATCTTTTCTTTCATGGCCATGATCTCCCATGCTGTCTTCAAGACCTGAGATTCTATCTTCAGCCTCATTTAAGCGGTTTTTCAAACTTTCCATGGAGTTTTTCATTTCCTGCATTTCCCTTTGCATCTGCTTCATGCATTCTGTTTTTGTCTTATATTGTTCATTCAGGGTTTCGTTCATTTTCTTAAGTTCTTCTATGTTCGTATCTTGCTCTTCTTTAGATACACACAACATTTCTTTAATAATGATTCTCATTTCCTTTTTTAGCTGAGAGAATATTTCTGATTTGAATTTGTCTATAGCTTCATCAAGCTGTTTCTTTATTGCATTTTCTATCATTTCAGAAAGTCCATTTGTGTGACTGCCACTGTCTTCCATTTCAGTGTCTCTTGGGTTTGTTCTTTGTGGGCTGGGGGACTGAGACTGCCTCTTGGTCTTTCATTTTGTCATTTTCTTCTAGAACCTATGTGGCTCTGTGTCCTGCGAGGCTGGCCAGGCATTCCCCTTAGGGTTGCGCTGATTCTTGGGTCGCGCTGAATCACGGGACCCGGTAGGGCTGGGTCCTGCATATAGCAAGGGAGAGCATCCTCCCGGGGCATGTGGGTGGAGCCTCTGCCTTAACTGGGTGGGGGCCAAAGCTTCCTGATCCCAGGCAGCTAGGCAGAGTGCACCTGGAGTGATGCCGCCTGGACCCCTGGGTCTGTCTGCAAGTCCAGAACTACAGTTGCACTGGGGCAAGCCCGGGCAAGTCCCAGGCCTACAGTGCTGGGCGCATCCTGGCTTGACGGTGGTCTGTGCAGGAGCTCTGGGATGGCGCACGCACAAGCCTCTCCACTGAAGTATGGATCTTGTACGTGCTCTGTATTCTGGGGGCGGGTGGAGCCTCCACCTTAACTGGATGGGGGCCAAGGCCTCCAGGTCCCAGGGAGTTAGGCAGAGTGTACCCCAGAGTGACGCCACCCGGACCCTGGGTCTGTCTGCAAGTTCAGAGCAACATATCTGCCGGGGCAAGCCTAGGCAAGTCCCACGCCTACAGTGCCTGGAGCAACCCGGCTGGGTGGGGGTCTGCAAGCTCTGGGATGCCACAGGCACAAGCTGCTCCACTGAAAAATGGAGCTTGCTCGAGCTCTGCACTCTGGTGGGGGAAGCCCAAGGTCTCCAAGTCACTGCAGCTATGTTGGTCAGTCCCTGGTGAGCAGCTCTGGGGTCCTGGGCTGATCTGGGCTGGTCTGCATACCTCTATGTCCTGTGAGGCTGGCCAGGCATTCCCCTGAGGTTCGCACTGATTCCTGGGTCACGCTGAATTGCAGGACCCGGTAGGACTGGGTCCTGCGTGCAGCAAGGGAGGGTGGCCTCATGGGGCGTGCTGGTGGAGCCTCTGCCTTAACTGGGTGGGGGGTCAAGGCCTCCTGGTCCCAGGCAGCTAGGCAGAGTGCACCGCGGAGTGATGTCAATCAGACCCTGGGGCTGTCTTCCCCTGACCACGTCAGTGTGTGTCCCTGGTGCCCAAAAGCCCAGGCAGCAGTCCCTCCATGCCAGGCAGAGTGCGTGGTCAGCTCCTGTCGGCCCCCAACCCCACCTGCCAGCTGCAGCTGCCGATCCTGCCACCAAGCTCCGGCCGCATCGATCATTTCTATATAAGTGAAAGAAAAGAAATTGATATTGCTAACTCAGGCAGGAAAAAGGAGTCATTATGACATGCACCATGTTAGTTATTGAAGATTTGTAACACTTTATTCCTGTCTTCAAGGACTGACAATGTATCTCAGGGAAAGAGCTGCACATGCAAAAAAGATGAAAAGATTATAGTACAATGCATAGTAGTTCTCCTTCCCTGAGGCAATTATGTTCTGGAATTCTCCAGAGATGGCTGAAACTGTAGATAGTACCAAATCCTGTTAAGCTAGCATTTCCCTATGCATGGATACTTAAGGTAAATTTTAATTTGTAAATTAGGCACTGTAAGAAACTATCAACAATAGTTAATAATAAAGGAGAACAATTGTAACAATATACTGAATAAAAGTTGGGGGAATGTGATTTGCATTTTTCTCCAAAATCTTACTTTATTGTGTAGTACTCATCCTTTTTCTTGTGATGGTGTGAGGTGACACCATGCCTATGTGACTACATGAAATAAAGTGAATGACATAGGCATTGTGATGTAGAATTAGGGTATTATGGAAGGATTACTTGAGCATAGACAACAGTCAATATTATAACTGAGATCGTTTCAAACTGATAACAATTGGATAGCATATATAGCATGGATACTTTGGATGAAGGGCTGATTTACATCCCAGGGACAATAGAGTAAGAAAGTAGGAGCTTTAATCATGCTGTTTAGGTCAGTGCACAATTTTAAACTTACAAACCATTTATTTCCAAGTCTTTCCTTTTATTGTTTTTGGATCACATTCAGCTGTAACTCAAACTGTGGAAAGAGAATGTGTGGACAAGGCGGAGGGAGGTGGTCTGTGCAGAGAAAAAGTGTTGTAGGATATCAAAGGGTAGATGCAGAATATTTGGGTGACAGGGACAAAAAGGAAAGATCTTTAGCAAAAAAGTAGGAAATTAGGTTGACAAGGTGAAACCAAAGCGTGAAGAACTTGCTCTGACTCAAGATGTGTAAGCTTAGCATAGTAGGCCACAGTAAAAGGAGATTAAACTGAAAGATATTTATTTATCTCTTTAAAAACCTTGAAACAAATCCAATGCAAAACATAAAGAGTATAACATAGTTAATTGTTTTAGTTTTGAAATTTCATGATATAAATGATTATAAAAATTTTGATCTCAGTACTTCTAACATTTTAAATAATAAATAAGAATTAGTTAATTTATGTAAAATTCTAATTCACTTTCATAAGATGTTTTTATTTTATTGATTTGTATTTGCAGGGCAAGTTTTCAGAGCTGCTTCATTTTTTCCTGCAGGCTATGCTGGAATATGGTAAGCTGAATTTAGTGATCCCCAAAGTATGGGTCACAGAACACTATTTACTCCCAACAATAACCATGCCACCATCCCAACAGTAGACTGAACTGACATTTTTCTGCCACCTAGTTAATATTCCTAAGCACAAGAGAAATTCAGACCAACTTTCTGCCAAAGCACAATACACTTGAGATCCAGCAGCCAGTGCAGTCCTTCTCAAGAGAAGCCTCCTAAGCTTCCTCTTAACTGGAACCAGGAGCATTTCCATCATTACTCTGATTTTCTGGACTCTGACTAGGGTCTCCAATATAGTTTACAGCATACAGGGGCTGCCTCTTTGGCCAGCTTTTCAAAGCCTTTCCAAATTAATTCCAAGGCTCTTAAGTCGCATGACCAGGCAATGTCACAGCAACGACCTCACTCTCCTGGTACCAATCTTGTTGCAGTTAGGGATTGCAAGGAAAACAATTTAATATAGGACACAATTTATAGTATTGTTTTATAATAGTCACCCAAAGAATCAAACACAAAAAGTGCAGGCAATCTGTCCACACACTAAAAACTCAAAGAATCTATCTGAGGGCCTTGATCCCACAGCGATGTCCTGCATGTGTCCATATGAAGATCTAGAGCCCAAAATAATGTCTCAAGCAAGTCTAACTGGAGGTCTAAAAACCATGGCAATGACTCATGCAAGTCTGTTTCACCAATCTGTGATGTGAAGGCCCAAAGATCAGCGGCGGAAGCTGGAAAGGATCTGTACCAGTAGGCTGAGGGATATTCACTGGAGCCAGGAAGCAAGAACCAGCGCTTCCCTGAAAAGTACCACAGCCATCCTCAGTGACAACAAGGTCCCAAGCTTGTCGGACAATGAAAACAGCAGAGTTCATATCAGGAAGCCAGTGTGACAAGCTTCTCCTGTAGATTGAACAGCACATCATCTTCCCTTCTGGAACCAGGAAGTGATGCTCCAAGTAAGGACCAGAGCTCCCCCAAAGAGAACTCACAGCCATTCTCAGTGACAACAAGGTCCTGAGCTCCTCTGATGATGAGAAAAACCAGGCTCATACCAGGAAAGATAAGTTATTTCCTCTTGGGTATCATGATATAGGACATTTCTAGCATTCCAAAATCTGCAGCCACCTCTTGTTCATCCTGTTCTACCAACCCAGTGTCATTGGTATAATAGATCAATTTGGTATTTTATAAGGTATATAAATGGGTCCGATTTCTTCAGTACATATGATGACAGAGGGTAGGAAAATTAACAGAGTTCTTGGACAAAATCAATAATGTATATTGTTGTCCTCAATAGTGAAAGAATTCCAGTTGCTCTACATCCTCTTCATCATTCAGCATGTTTACTCTTTTACTGCCTCTGGTGGGGATGCTTTGGTATCTTACTGTTGCTCTATTTTAGTTAACCTAAAAGACTAATGAAGCTGTGAATTTCTCCATCTGCTTCTAAGTCATTTGTGTATCTTGTGTGTGTGTGTGTGTGTGTGTGTGTGTGTGGTGTCTATCTTTTACATGTAAATAATGTAGTTTCAGTAATGTAATTTCTTATTATGGAAGAGTAAAGATTCTTTCCTTGTCCTGTATTTAAGCTTTTTTTTTTTTTCAGAAGTGTGTTTACAAAAGATTATCCAGGCTACTGGTATTGCCTTTTAATTTTGGTAACTTTTGAAGACCAGAAGATATTAATCTTAATGCAGGTCAGTTAATCAGTTTGTTTATGGTTCACGCTTATCATGTGAGTGATATTTGCTAAACTGAATTTTTCTTCTTATTTTCTTCTAAAAGTTTTACAATTTTAGCTGTTGCATTTAATGTACGATTCATTTTGAGTTAGCTTTATTTATGGCATGTGCTAAGTGTTGAGATTCATATTTTATTTTGCAGATGGATTGAAGTTTTCAACTCTATTGAAAACTCATCTCTCTCACTCTCTGTTTCTCTCTTTAGATATCATTTGGACTTTAACCTTTAATAAGTTGATTACAAAACTGGTTAATGGTGATTAAGTATTGTTAACTACCACTCATTTCTTTAGAGTTCCATCATCTCCATTATTATCAAAGAGCCAAAGTCTGTCATGGAGTCAAATCTGATTTGAAAGAGAAAACTACTGTGTACTTCTTAATGATAATGCCCTTTGCTCTCAGTGCTGGGGATGAAACCCAGGGCCTTGTCCATGTTAGACAAATGCTCTAACACTAAACTGCAATCCTACTCCTTTTAATTTTAATTTGAGACTGGGTCTCCCTATGTTACACCAGCTTACCTTGTACATACTGTAATGGTTAATACAATGTACCAGCTTGAGAAGTCTAGAAGTTTAACTAAGTGACTCAGCAGGGGGCCACAGTCCTCACTTTGTAACCATCCTCATCTTGTGCAAGAGGAGATGGTGTGAGTGATACACCTGCTCTAGGTGGGGTGGCCTGCTTACAATATAAGAGAGAAAAAGAGGCTTCCTCTTCCTCTTTTTGCTCTTGTTGCTTTTGCTGTCTTCTGTGGCCTTGAACTTTTGCTCCTGTGCCTCTCCACCCTGCCTTGGAGCCAGTTGATTATGGACTGAAACTTCCACAAACTGTGAGCTAAATTAACCTTTTCTTCCTTAATTTTGGGCATCTGGTATTTTTTTGTGCAACTACAGAAAAGTAACCAACACACATGCAATACTTTTGACTCCATCTAATGATAGTAGGATTACAGGTATGTACTACCATGCCTGACTGATAATGCCCTTTTTATCAGCATATTCCAGTGAACAGTGTGTACTCTGGGCTTTTTTGTCATATAGCATTCTTGAGCTTTCAGGTTTTGCATAATATAGATACCCCAGTACACCTGATTTACTAAGCCTTTTAGTTACTTTCTATGGCATCAATTATGGCTCAACATGAGCTATCACTTCCTCCAGGCTTTTGGAAACTGTATTAGCTTTACATCGACACTGTCTCCTACTTCTTTTTTCAGTGGTAAATCCATATTCTGAGATAGACTTGCTAAATCAATTAACAATAAATGCAATCTATGCCAATTCCCTCGACTAAATATCCAAAAAAATCCAGGCAGTAGATATAGTCATAATTCTTGCTAATATATGCTGGCTGACTCTTGCCTGTAGTTTTAGATATACTCTCCTTTTCTCTCTTATCAGGCCCAAGTTGCCCTGCTGGATTATAGATGTTACTTAACCCTATTCATTGACTTTGCATGCATTTCTTCCCCTGTACTTCTCAAACACTTGAATATAGCACATTAGCCTGGATTTTCCTTTCTCCACAGGTACGTTTCCCTTGGCTTTAGCCATGAGACAGACACCTTGAGGTAAGGACTATTTCTACCACATGTGCTGATGGAACCCTAGTGTCAACAGAAGAGGAAGGGATTCTGCTATCTATTTTTCTGGAACTATTGATTGTTCATGATATTAGTTGGGTTCTCTAGAGTAGATGGTACACTAGCATTAGGATGGAAGATTTATTGGTGATCAACACCTGTGAAAGAAAAAAAGGAGGTAATAAGATTGGTCAGTGGGAAACAGGATTGTAATGCAGACCTGACAAATGCTGTTGGCTCAGTGAGGGATCTGAAGCAAAGACTGCTTGTTTTGTAACAGTCTCCTTTGGAGTATTAAGTGGGTTGGCCTTTTGCAACAGGCTTGCTCAGCCTATTTGGTTCTACCTCAAGATGAACATAAGCACAGAGCAAAAGCAGAGGCAGATGTGAAGTAGTTAATGGCTGTGCAATTGGCAGCTGCATTTTTTAGGACTGGGCAAAATTCCTTCTTGAAAGGGGACGTGAGTTTACATCTCCTTACTTTCCATGTTTTGTGTTCTAGTGTTGTATGGGACACGGTTTTACTCTGGGTTTAAGAAATTCTATTCTTCTGCCATTGTAATGAAAATACAACAGCTTCACAATAGATACGCATAATTACTAGCATTAATATAACAGTGTTACTTAAGTAATTGACAAATTTAGGTATAGTTGGATGCTTTCTACCTATGGTAAAATGCTATTTCCTCCTTACAGTTTTTATCTTGAATAAAATTCTCTTTCTCCCTCCATTTGGGAACTAATAGATCAAAAACACCATATTCAGTTACAATTTTTTAGGATATCTCCTTGTAGATTAATTTTTGAAGTTGTGATTTTTATTCAGCTTTATATCTTTCTCATTTAAATATTGGAGCGATTGTGCGTTTTTTGTGCAGTAAGTTTTTCTTTTCCTTTTTTCCCCTATCTTTGCAGAGAGAAATTACCACTGGTAGGTAAGGATTTGTGGGGGTTTGTGGCATTGTATGATACCTCACTTGGGACTCTTTTGAGGTGCAGGTTAAAGAGAATTTCCTTCTACTCCAACTAGGAACCTGAAGAGGGTTTCCTCTTGACTAGTTATTCTTTTAGCAGATATTCCAGAACATTTTGCTTCCTAGCTTTTCTCTAAGTGAAGGAAATATTTAATGCAAATTTATATTTAATATACAATTTCTTTAATAGGATTTTGAGTTGTGTAACTTTCTTTTTTATTGTTACTTTTAAGCAATTATGATATATTACTAAAGAAAAAAGTATTTAAAAGAAATTTCATTAGCACTTTGACTCTTGCATTTCTTTCACTGAAATTTACGGTGTCTGAACTTTTTGAATTAATGGCATCCTTGTGACTAGAAAATAAAATGGTTGCATACAGAGAGGGGGAACAATTCTGCATTTAGGGAGTGGTTAGAAAGAAGAATGGAAATAAATACGCATTATAACATTTTGTTTTTCTCCTTGCACATGGATGTTTTTCAAGACAATAAAAATAGCCAGGGGCAGAGTTAGATAACAAGATGAAAATCTTAAGTACAGACAGAAATCTTGAAATAGGAATTGAAAATATTAAAGAAACTGGATAGAGAAATGCAGTGTGTGCATGCGTGTGTGTGTGTGTGTGTGTGTGTGTGTGTGTGTTGTCTATTTCTGCCCTTGGGCCTACACATTAGACCTTTTTGTTAAAGAGCACACATTACAACATTGTATTAGGTCATTAAAATGATTATATCTTTTTTTTTGTTTTCAATTAACACTACTCTTGTCAAAACGGTTATTATCCCACTTTTAAATTGCTTTTGCATTGTTTTTCATGCAACTGCATTAAAAAAAACTATATATGCATATATGGAAAATAAATAGCAAACTGAGGGAGCAGGGAGTAGAGATCAAAAGGAATGCACTTGTCTAGCATGCAAAGGCCCTAGGGTCAGTCCCCAGCAATACCAAAACAAGCGAACAAGCAAACAAACAAATAGATAAAGGCACTATATCAGAGAATTGGTAATTTTAATTCCCAAGTTTCTCTTTTTTATAATAATTACATTATCATATTTTCATAAATTTTTTCCAAATTCTACTGTTACAGTTGTATTTTTTTAATTAATATAATTTTAAGTACAAGATGGGAATTCATATTATAGCAATAAGGGCTAGAGAAATACATATGTATTTTCTGTTTAAAAAGACTTTATTTAGAATTTATATAAAAATCGCTGGGCATGGGCACCCGCCTTTAATCCCAGCACTCAGGAGTCTGAGGCAGGAGGATTGTTCTGAGTCTGAGACCGGCCTAGGCTACAAAGTGTGTTCAAGGCCAGCCTGAACTGCATAGTGAGACCCTGTCTCAAAAATTAGGGCCAGGGATTTAGCTCAGTGGTGTAAGTGCCTGCCTGGCAGTTGTGAGGTTGTGAGTTTGATCCCTGGTACAAAAAAAAAAAAAAAGAATTTATATAAAAATCACAAATAAAGCAATATAAATTTTAACCCTAACTCTTGATGTTATAATATATAAAACATGATTTACCTGTCCCAAACTTGAAAAAATTGATTGAAAACATGGAGTTTTATCTACCCATTAAGTCTTAAAGAGGAAAAGCTATGAAAAAATTTAGGGCATTCATAGCTTTCATTGCTATTGAGTGGTTTTGGTCATCTAGAAAATCTATCAACCTCCTCTAAGGATTCTAAAAATTACCTTCCTGTTTGCTTTCTCAAAGCAACTATGATAACACTGTCCCCTAAGCTTTAATGAGAACACACAATCTAGGATGTGAAGTAAGCATTTTTAAGATTGAATTCCCCCCTTTATTTTTTACAAGGATAGCATATGATTTGATAATTTTAGTTTTCAGAGAGCCCTCAATTAATATTTGATACAGGAATGAGTTGTTAGTGACCAGTTTCTCTTTCTATATTTAGCCAGAATTTAGGGACAGAAATATAGATAAATCTTTTCCATACCAGTTGAGTAAAAGGAAATGTAAAATTTAGGGCCTCTTATTTCCTTAGTACTTTTTTTATTTTTCTGTTATCTACAGAGTCTGTGATGCAATTTGTGTGTTATTTTACTATTAAACCAAAGGCCAAATATATGTATACCTTCTTTGAAGATACCCGTGTCTAGGGAGAGTACTTCTGATGCTCAATTTATGACTGAATTAGAAGAACCACATAAATCACAGCTTTTTATCCTTTATGTTTGAGATTTTTTGGTTTCACGTATAGTAGTTGTATTGAGAAACAGGAGGTTTCTAAAAGAAATGAATTCAATATTTATTTCTTTATTTATTAAAAAATTTTATTTTAAAAAAGCAAAACAGAAAAAAGAATAGAAATAATACAGAATTAAAAAATTACAAAATCAACACTAGTTAATGTATTACATATTGTTATCTTAGAAATTGTTGTTTAGGTTACAAGATCCAGGCATAAAAAATGATCAAACAATCAAATAACGACAGCACATACTGTTATTTTTGGTGAGCTAACAGAGATTAGTAGTATAGTTATCTATCTTGCACACATATACATAGATACAGTTATATGTGCATACCTTCATACATACAATCTTTTCCTTTCTTCCATTTCTACTTTCACCTATCCCAGTTGTTCTTTCCTTCTGAGTACTTTCTTTCCCTTTCATTAATGAATTCAATATTTAAAAGAATAGAACATATACAGTTTAATTTATATTTTAAAATAATTTTATAATAGGGATATTGATATAGGGGAATGAAATTCCCAACTTACTATATGTCTGGTACAAATTCATGTTCTCTAAAATAGAAGAATGAATTTTAGGAACAATGGAGGTTAAGAGCAAAATATATTTATAGAGAGAAAGAAAGCTTCTGTCTGAGGGACAGAAGAGGTCCCAAGTGGGTTGCGAAAGATGCTGTCATTTCTAGGGACTTTTATAGAGTAAAACCACAAGGAGAGACAGGTCCAAGGTGAGGAAAACCTGGGAATCCGCAAGTTGGGCATAAGGTGGGACAGAACTACGGTAAACCAGAAAGATCAATCGCTCATGTAAAATTGATTAAATAGGGGACAAATGGGGAAGCAAGTCACATAGTAAGCGGGCATGCTTAACAGCAGTGGCTCTTCCTGTAGGGGGTTGGGATGCTAACTCCTAACTTCCTCAGGGTGATAGAGAACTATTTAGAATATCAGTCCTTAGGATGTGGGTGCATTTGTTTGATCTTTTTTCTTGAGGCCTGGCCCACAGCAGGAGGTATCTGTCTCCCCCACCGTTGCAAGGTATCTGGGCTCCTGCACTGGCTCCTTAGAGGACCTAGCCCTGTCTCACTGCCTATAATATTTCTAATTAACTCAGCTGCCTGTAAAAATATGGCCTGTTTAAGCGTAAAACGTCTACTTAAATAAACATTTTTTAAAGACCTGTTTTTTCTACATAATATTTAGTAATGAAAAAGACTATCAGAAACAATTAATTTAAATGTCTGTGGCGTGATGTGGATAGAAACCACATCGCTTTCCAATAAAACACAAATCTGGTTTTTGCAGAAAACTACTACTGTCTACACTGTCTAATAAAACATAAATATAATTTGATTTTATGTGTTTATGAGTGGTAATTGATACATTTCACTGTCATTTTAGACATAAGGGAAAATAGCAAACGAAGTTTTTGAAAAACCCTGTAATAAACAAGATTTTATATGGTTAGCAGTGTGTGACATACGTTTAAATGTAAAATATGAAATGAAGAATTATTAACTATTAGCTAATATTTTCACTTGGTAATATTTAATACTGCCATACAATGTTGCTTACTGTCTTAGGTACCAATCTGGTTATTAAAATTAATAATCGAAAAATAACACTTTGGATTTGTCTTTATTTCCCATATCATTTAAAATGTTGTCTCATGAAGTAGATTATATTTTGTGAGTTGTGATTTTTTCTCTTCCATATAAAATTTATTGCATAATTCAATTCACGTGAAATATCGCATTCATTCAAAAATATTTCTAATCTCTTTTTCTGCTTAGTAAGATCTCTTTGTAAATATTTATGAGTTTGCCCTTTAAAATAAAACAGGAAAGAATTTTTAAAATTCAAAGCAAAACAACAGAAAGAGACAAATTAGGAAAATCTTTTCTTTTGGAGGGGGCATGAAATCTTTTTGTGAATATTTGGATTAGAACACTTGAAAATTGCAACATTTTATTCTTCTGGAGCAAGGGCTTCCCTCTTGTTTACTCCAATGTAATTCTGGGTGCTGGTTCTGATCTCTGTTTATTTTTATGCAATGATGACAGCATGTCTTTATGTTGAACAATTATTGGCAAAAAAATATTTCTACGTAAGCAGTAAAAATTGGGCTAAGAAATCATTTTCCAGGCCATAAATTTAATCAACTGTGGCAGTCTTTCTTTGGTACTATCATCCAAATTTCCCAAATGCTTTTTACTTAGTCCCACTCTCAAAGTATAAATTGCTTACAACTCCTGAGAGTGTTGACTATCAACCTCTTGTAAGTGAGTTCATTCCATAAATGTTAGAAGACAAGACAAATTCTTTGCTATAATCCATTTATCCTATTAACCCCTCAAGCTCCTAATTCTCCCTTAACTTGGTATCCTCAGTGTTTTTGTACATATCATGGCAACATTCTGGCACTTTTTGAAAAAGAATAATTAAATCAATATTCCCACTAAATCAATGTGATATATATATATATATATATATATATATATACATTTTTTAAAAATTATCTGAAGTTTTGCTGGCATGTTTGGTTGTTGCTTTGGTTTGACTGTATGCCCCAAAAGTTCATGTGCGGGAATCTTGATTACCTGTGTGACAGGGTTGGCAGGTGAAGCCCACTGGGAAGTATTTAGTCCTCAGGGTTCTATTCTTATGAATGATAGATATGATAGATGCCAATCTTGGGGGAGAAAGCTCTTGGTGGAGTAAATTAGTTACGAGAGTGGATCAAGCACTCCACTCTTTTTTGTACCTCTTTCTTGCACGTTTCTCCCTCCACCCTTCCTTCATGTTAAGGGACAGCATGAGGACCTCATCAGAAGCTCAGTGAACACAGGCATTATCCTCTGAGACTTCCCAGCCTCCAGAACTGTGAGCCAAAACAGTTTATAAATTTTCAAATTTGTGGGATTCAGTTATAATAGCAGAAAGCCAACTGAGATAGTTATTCGACTTCTTTGAATATGTAGATTCAAAGTGCATGCTCAGGAGTAAGGCAATTTACCAAAAGGGAAAGACTAATTGATTTTTACATTGTGCTTTTACGAGTTAGTGTGAAATAGCAGAAACCATAGTCATGTTGTTGGCTAGAACAAGACCTACACTTTCAGAATGGGGAACTGAAATTTTATCATGTATTAGAATTACTTTATAGGCATCTAATGTTTATAAACAAGTTCTAGTGCCATAAAGAAAATGCTCAACCAATAGAATTATTAAACAGTAGAAGAAGGGAAGAGGAAGACTCTGGTAAATCACACATTTGAATAGGCAGGATAAACACCTTTCTGAAACTTTGTAAGGGCATAAAAAGTAAAAGATAAAAAAGTTCTTTTAGGGGTTGGCATTTTTTAACCTATTCATAATACTATATAGAAAATAAATGCTACTGTAATCATTTTGAGTGGATACAACTGCGAAATATATATTTTTTCTACTGCCACTGTAGTCTTTCAACTGTGCCTGCATTTTCTTTTACGTAATGGGGGTTGCTTAATGACCTCCCACTTTGATTCCACGAAATTTCACTTTTAGGGTCTGAAAAACTGTAGGCTTTGTTATTGTTATTTCATTTGCCACAAAGCTACCTTCTTCGCTCACTGTTCCCTTTATTCATTGTTGTAGTCAAGGTTTGCAAGGAAACCAATGTAATACAGGACACATAATTTGTAGAATTATTTTATAACAGTAACCTAAAGAGTCAAATACAAGAAATGCAGGAAATCTGTCCAACACTAAGACCCAAGGAATCCAGCTGAGGGCCTGGATCCTACAGCAGTGTCTTGCATAGCCCAGCTGAAGATGTAGAGCCCATGACAATGACTCATGCAAGTCTGTTTCATGGATCTGTGCTGGGAAGACCCAAAGATCAGCAGTGAAAGCTAGAAAGTATATGCCTGTGGGATGAAGGATCTGTGCCAGTAGGTTGAGGGTTCTGCACTGGAGCTAAGAGGTGACACTCAAAGGAAGAATCAGGACTCCCCTGAAAAATACCACAGTCATCCTAAATGGCAACAAAGTCCAAAGCTCCTCCAATGATAACAGCTGAGTCCCTATCAGGAAGCCAGCATGATAAGCTTCTCAAGGAGATTGAACAACACACCATGTTCCCCTCCAGAGTCAGGAAGTAAAGAGCTCCCCAAAGTGAGCCACAGCCATTCTCCATGACAACAAGGTCCTGAGCTCCTTTGATGATGAGAACAACTAAATTCATATCAGGAAAGAAGCTCAAACTGGGCATGGTGCTGCATGCCTGTAATCCCAGCACTCAGGAGGTTGAGGCAGGAGGATCATTGTAATTTCGAGACCAACCTGGGCTACAAAGTGAGTCCAACTGGTATTACAAGTTGACCACCAGTTGTCAATTCACCACACTCATCCTCATAGCAAGTTGAACTAACAGCTGGGAGAAAGTGTGCCTTCTCAAAATGTGCTTGTAACTCCATTCCTTGCCCTCCCTCTTCTTTGGTTTCTCTGTCTGATGTTTATAGAGTAGATGGAAAGGAATAGTATCTTAAGGATTTTACTTGTCATATAGTTTTCCTTTCTTTGGTTGCCTGTGATTGCTTCTGGCTTTCCTATCAGGTTGCTTGTAGTTAAATGTCAATGGACAATGGTACTTCTAGTTCCACTAACCAAGGACTTAATCATGCGGGAACTTCATCGACTTTGTGACTGAGTTACAGTTCCTTTGACACCCAGCCATTAGTTTTAGGCTAGCTTTCTGATGAAACCAACATTTTTTTTTTTTTGAGACACCAGGGATCAAACTCATAGCCTCACGCCTGCCAGACAGGCGCTTAAGCCACTGAGCCAAACTCCCAGTCCTAGTTTTTTGAGGCAAGGTCGCACTATGTAGCTCAGGCCGGCCTTGCGTTCATGTTGTAGCCCAAGCTGGCCTCGAACTCACAACACTCCACCTACCTCAGCCTCCTGAGTGCTGGGATTAAAGGCGTGCGCCACCACGCCCGGCTGAAACCACCTCTTTATGCAGCTTCAAAGCAAACTGCACAGCTTCAAGGCACCACAGTCTTTTTTTCCTTCTGGAGCTCCAGGGCTCAGCTATGAACAGAAGCCAGTCACCCATTTTATAGTAGCACTGGAGAGAGTAGTAACTTTTCCCTAATGGTGCACTATATCTGATGTAATGCCTGCATTATTGGACTTTGAAAAAGACATCAATCAGCGTTTCACCCCAGTAGAATCCTAAGACCAGGTAGGCACTGGAGAAGAGAGAATGATTTTATGTTAGAAATTAATTACTTTGAGAAAAGTACAGGAAAGGCAATTAAGCAGTCATTCCAGCACATGCTCTCATTCCTTTTTTTCCGTAGTTTTTTTCCTTCAAAGTGATGGTTTTGATATTGAGATGAACATCACTAACCAGAACTTCCCTATTTTCTGTCTGCCTTCCCTATTGAATTACGCTTTTGCCAGATCACTACAGATTAGACAAGATCAGTTCTAAGTAAGTAATGTCTATAAAAATGGTCTCAGATTTTTTTATTAGCTCTTCTAAAACAAATTAGTCTGCAGTGCTATCTCAATTTAGGTTTGCAGACTCATTAAGGTATGAAAATTATTACTAAATGTGTCAGGAAGTATCACAGATGATGTAGGACTCACGAATGACACAAGTATTTTAAATCATTTTTATGCCCTTTTCTTTCCCTGAGTAAAAATTTTAGAGATGACTGAATGGGTAAATATTGAAATCTACATAATATCTATTGTACTAGAGTGACATTGTTAAATTAAATAAAATATATGGATTTTTCTGTATGAAGACTTGATTTACACCCTCTTTATTAAGTTATTGTGCCAGAAGGGCAAGGAAACAAAAGCTTGGTGACTTGTGGATAGGATTCAAAAACTCAACTACAGAGAGGTCCTGTTTAGAGAAGTTAAGTAGAATCAGGCATATCCAAGGCTCACCAAACAAGTCCATGAATGTAAGGAATGAATAGTACTATAAAGTCAGTATTAAATCAATTAAATAAAAGTCTGTCTTAATCCAGAAATAGGATGGGAGCTGGTCAATTCAAGTTGTCATAATGTAGAAAGTCTGATAGGGTGGGCTAGATTTGGAGGAGACTGAAACACAGTGCAAAGAGTTTAGTTTTAAAGGGTGACCTGGGGTGAGAAGCCTTCCTGCTGAGGTCACTGTGGAAGGTAAATGAAAGCCAAAGTCCAGCAGGCAGGGTACTTGTTCTGGTCCTACACATATCCTGAAGTGAGACTTAGCTATGGTATTTCCTGGGTCTGTTTGATGAGTGTAAGAGGAGATTAGAATGTCACAGCAGTCTAAGTCTATGTAATACAGCCTCATTTTCTGTCAGACTGACACTTTAACTCCTAAGGCAAGGCCTGAACCTGCAGGTGGGCACATAGGGAAATTCAAATGAAAGTGCCAGAGAAGGCAAAGATAGGAAAATGAAGTTCGTATTGGAGAGGTGAATTGTTTTTCTCTTTAGGTTTCAGTTTAATGGAATATAATTTCAGGATAATAGAGTTCACTGATGTTGACTCAGAAGGTAAAATTTTATTTGACTATTGGGTATAAGCTTAATATTATTTCCTCAGGGCAAAACAAAGTTCAGATAGATGCCACTGGATAACTCTCAGAGAAATGCTTGGTGACAATGAGAAGGCTATAATTTGAAGCAATTAGTCCACTAGGGCTTTCTGTTCTAAAAATGCAGTTAGAAAAATAGCATAGTTAAAAATGCAGTTAACTGGATAAGGCTGAGGATATTCTAGCTGTGCAAAATGTAGGTGCACATAACTAACGGCCTTTAGTGACCATTTTAGCTTATTTTTTATTGACTATTGCCTTTTAGTTATATACTTACACATTTAAATTTTTTTTCCCACAACTTAGCAGTATCTTTGTTCATGTGTGCTATCAGAGTTACAGGCAGAGCGAAATTTACTCTTCTTTTGTCTACTTGATTAAATAACTATTTAGAAAGCTCCATTTAGAGTATTATTTCAGTATTAGTTTTATTTATCCAAACAAAATTATCAGAAAAGAGTTAAAACTATATCAATATGAACAGTTTTTAAAAGTATAATTTTGATTTGAGCATGAGATAATGATAATTCTCAGCATTTTCTAATTGAAGAAATGAATGGCTTTTAGACTTAAAAATAATAAATCATTTTACTAATAAGTATTTATTGTTTTTAAAGAAATAACATATATACAAAACACCACTTCTACCCCGTTGGGAAAATTATTTGTTTGGTTGAATTTTTTTTTTAAGAAAAATTGTAACTGTTGAATTTAAATTATTTTAGGTTTACAAAACCTAAATTTCATGTCATTATTTCAATAAAGTGCTACTACCCCAATTCTGTGTTATTTCCTGTCTTAGGCAATGGGCTATGAAACTGCTTAAAACCTTCAGGTTTATTGGATTTTTTTCATCTTATTATTATCATTATTTGGAAGACATTCATGCTGAAAGATTTATGTTAATGAACCCAAATTCTGAAGATAAAAGAAAGGCAAACATATTTGCCATGGACTTGGTTAAGAAGGGCAGACTAAAATTATTACCTTTTAAAGAATAAATTTATATTGACTGATCATGGGATAATGTCAAAATAGGAAATGGTGAACAATGAGGTAGAAACAACGTTTGCCCCATTGAATTTGGGAGTACTCTTACTTAAAAATAAAGTTTCCTCTGCTCATTGCCCATCAGCTTACAATGCCCAGTGACTTTCATCTCACTTTTGGAGGTATCATGGAAGACAAAAACGAGGATTTGGAGACATGACAAAGCAGGGGTAAGAGATGAGTGAGGGTACAGGAGACACTGAATGTTTTTCTAATTGGAAAAGCAAAGCAAAACACAACAAAAAACAAAACATAAGATCAAGTAGTGTGTTTGATGATTTTTTTGTAAGTTAATTTACTAGGTAAAAGTAAAGGTCAAAGCAAGTTTTTGAAATGCTAGAAAAATTTGCTTTTCTTTCTCTGATTTAAGAAATTACCACTGGATCAACCACAATAGAGTTTTAATTTAATCTACAGGAAAGCTTTCATCTACGGTTGCTTGTATTATTAACTCAAATGCTCAATACATGTTGTTGGGTAATAATTTAAAATTGAGAAATTTTATAAATAATAAAGCTTTCAAATTGTGGTTACAGTGCCCTGCCACATGCCTACACATTATACTGACTAGATTAGAGCTAAGAATTTCAAGTGGCTTTTTACTGTTTTCGTTTGATTGCTTATTCTTTTTCACTCTAACTTAATTATTTTATTTAATATTTTCTGCCGTGTAAGATATTCACATGGCTCAAAATTCAGGAAACAGAAAGAGAACTCAGAGACATTTATTTCCCACTCTAAATTAAACATTTTATTTAATGTTTTCTACTATGTAAGATATTCACATGGTTCAAAATTCAGAAAATAGAAAGAGAATTCAGAAAAACATCTATTTTTCACTCCTAAACTTCAGCTATTTCTTGTCACATAGGCAATTAATACGTTTTCATTTGCAGATATTTTGTATGTGTTGTATGCTCACACACATCCCCTTTTCTCTTCAATTTAAAACAAAATTGGTGGAATTCTACCCTTTTTTAAAGTTAAGAAATCTTAGAATTCTTTCTGTATTCCTTATTACTTTTTATGACTGCTTATTATTTCACTGTATAGTTGTATCATAATTTATTTGATCAGTTATTTTTGGACATTTGCATGATTTCCACACTTTGTCTATTTCAAACACATAGTAGTAAACAATCTGATAATGACCATAGTTTTGACTAATGCATGTATAACTGTGAGATAAATTTTCAGAGGATTTTCTAGTTAAAGAATATGTGCACTGTGACTCTGGTGCATACTACTTATTGATGTTAAGTTGAACTCCCATCCGGGAACATTTGAGAGTACATATTAGAAATAGTGTCTCAGGCCAGTGAGGAAATGACAGAATATTCAACAGATGGTATTGAAAAAACTGAGTAGATATATAAAGGACATAAATAGACAATGCCTAATATCTCATAATAGAAGTATATTTTAATTGAATCAAAATTAAAATGTAGAAGGCCCTGGCACTATAGGCCTGGGACTCACCCAGGCTTGTCTGGCACAGCAGAAGCTCTGAACTCCTTGCAGCCAGACTCAGGGTCCAGGGGATGCCACATTCCAGGGTACAATCTGCCTAGCTCCCTGGGACTGGGAGGCCTTGGTCCCCACCCAGTAAGGTGGAGGCTCCACCTGCACAGACCAGGAGGCTGCCCTCACTTGCTTTGCACAGCATCCAGCACTACCAGGTCCTGCAACTCAGCATGACCCACCAGGGAACACCCAGTCAGGCCTGCAGGACAGAGGCACATAGGTTCTAGAAGAAAATGACAACATGAAAGACCAAGAGGCAGTCTCAGTCCCCCAGCCCACTGAGAAAAAACACAAGAGACACTGAAATGGAAGACAGTGGGAGTCACACAACTGAACTTTCTGGAATGATAGAAAATGCAACAAAGAAACAGCTTGATGAAGCTATAAATTCAAATCAGAAATATTCTCTCAGCTAAAAAATGAAATGAGAATCATTATTAAAGAAATGTTGTGTGTATCTAAAGAAGAGCAAGATAAAACAATAGAAGAACTTAAGAAAAGGATAGAAACTTTGAATGAATAGTATAAGACACAAACAGAATGCATGAAAGAGATGCAAAAGGAAATGCAGGAAATGAAAAATTTCATGGAAAGTTTCAAAAACTGCTTGAATGAAGCTGAAGATAGAATCTCAGATCTTGAAGACAGCATGGGAACTAATGGCCATGAAAGAAAAGATCTCCTAAAAATAGTAAGCAACAAAGAAACAACAATTCAACAGCTGCAAGATGATGCCAAGAGAAATAACATAAGATTAATAAGCATAAATGAAAAAGTAGGGGTCCATACTAATGACCTGCAAAGACTATTCACAGAAATAATAGCAGAAAACTTTCCAAACATGGGAAGAGAATCTGAAATACAGGTAACTGAGGCATACAGAACCCCAATTAACCACAACCAAAATAAATCTTCACTCAGACATATAATAAGGGTATCAGAAATACAGCACAAGAACAAAATATTAAAAGCTGTCAGAGAAAAGAAATAGATCACAGGGCCAAGAACAAGAACCACATGATCATCTCAATAGCTGCAGAAAAAACTTTTGACAAAATCCAACACCCATTTATGATAAAAAAAAACCCTACAGAAAATCAGAATACATGATCTCTACCTCATTCTGATAAAAGCCATATATCATAAACCAACAGCCTACAACTTACTAAATGGACAAAAACTGAAAACTTTCA
>RJWM01033788.1:0-20285 GCA_004363535.1 Dasyprocta punctata
GGGATTGGCGTCCCATGAGAACACCGGTACACTACCACAAAGTTACAGAAACATCAACAGGGTAAGAGATCACGTATGACCAAAATCTTAGAAGTAAAAACGGTATTTACAAAGACACTTACATTTTATCATTCCCACTATATCTTTCAAAATCTCGCTTCCCTCTCGGGTCAAAAGTGTCGAAGGCTCTGCTCCCGGGCCCGCCTCGGCCCCCGCCTCGGCCTCGCAGGCCCCCTCTCAGGCCTCCGCGGCCTCTGGGTGCTCGGTCTCGGTCAAACCTGTCAACCGGCCTAGGGAGGGGGGGAGGGGACAATGAAAAGCGCTGAGCTGGATTCCAGGTCCAAAGCCTTTTTGAGGAAAAACAAAGGTCTAGGAGGACACGGTCATTACGGCTCTAGTGCACCGGACAGGGTGGCGGCGGCTTGGAGCAGAGCAGGTCGGGGACAGAGCTTAGGTCATGGGCAGGACCTGCACTGACCCGGGCGGGCCTGGTTTCCCGGTTTATGAAGCGTGGCTGTTAACCAAGGAGACCACCTATAAGGCGCTTCCGTCTCAAATGAAAACTTTACCTGGGGATGTCGCACGTACTGGGACTAAGGTCACACTTCAGGCTGTGACCCCTCCCACACACACACCCATCTGGTGATCTTTGGGATTGGAAACGCTAACCTGCTGCAACCCGACTTCCACCCGCACCCCAACCCCCCAGACCTCAGGGGCAGGGAAGGCCTCTGCCAACGCTGGCAGCAGCCCCCGGCCTCCGCGCCGGACCTCTGCGCACCGCTTCACCCTGCCCACCACCCGTTTGCCTGACCTTCTGGGGTGCCTTTCCCTATCTGTCCTTCAAAATGTGTCTTGGAAATAGGTAATAAACATGGCACAGGATGCTGTGTGCCTGGGTCTCCCAGGAGCCTCTCGGAGGCGGCCACTTCTGCCCGCCCGTCTCTGGGGCTGGCGCTCTACTGAGCTTCCCCGATCCTCTCGGTCCTTACTAGCGCTGCCCCTCCGGCTTCCCTCCCCCACTCATCCTCCTCTCTACTAATCCGCCTGGCCCGTGTCTCCCCCCAGCCTCTCTGATTCTGGCCCACGAACCCAGTTCCTTCCTGGAGAGCCTCACCTGCACAGCTCTGGGTCTGGAAAATACACGACCAACGCTGGCCCCCCGGTTCCTGTATCCCCCAGTACATGACACAAGGGAGGAGCCAAGCCACTCCCCACTCCTCATCCCCGGCCCACCCACGACTGTGCCCGCTCCCCAGCCCTGCCTCTGGTCAGCTCCGCTCTGCCCGGGAACCCCTCTGCTCCACGGACTCAGCTCCCAGGGCAAGGACCACGTCTCTCGTCACTTTAATCCTAGCTTAATAAGATAATTTTAAAAAACTGTCAGGACATCTAAAAACATTTCAAGCAGCCGGGCGTGGTGGCGCATACCTTTAATCCCAGCACTCGGGAGGCTGAGGTAGGTGGAGCATTGTGAGTTCGAGGCCGGCTTGGGCTACAACGCCAGCGCAAGTCTGGCCTGAGCTACATAGTGCGACCCTGCCTTGTAAAAACTAGGGCTGACGGTTTGGCTCAGCAGCTTTAAGCACCTGTCTGGCAAGCATGAGGCTGTAAGTTCGATCCCTGGTGCTGATAATAAATAAATAAATAAATAAACCAGGTATCAACAAATTATCAAATTCTTTTAAAATAGTGATTGAAACCAAGCCTAAAAACAGCCCTAGGTGTGCCTTGAAAACATTTTTCTTTATTCCACAGCTTTTCTCACTCAATTAAAGATGAATTCATGAATAATCACTTTTTTTTTTTTTTTTTGGTGGCACCGGGGATCGAACTTATAACCTCACGCCTATCAGGCAGGTGCTTAAACTGCTGAGCCAAACTCCCAGCCCCAGTTTTTTTTTGAGGCAGGCTCACACTATGTAGCTCAGGCCGGCCTTGTGCTCGCGTTGTAGCCCAAGCTGACCTCGAACTCACAACGCTCGGCCTACCTCAGCCTCCCGAGTCCTGGGATTAAAGGCATGCGCCACCACGCCCGGCTAATCACTTTTTTTTTTGAGACAGGGTCTCACTATGTAATCCAGGCTGGTCTTGAACGTACTATGTAGCAGACTAGGCCCAAACTTGTAGTGATGCTCCTGCCTCAGTCTTCCAAGTGCCAGTTCTCACAATCAGATTTTCATGACCACTGTATTGTAAAGTGCATCTTCTTTCTATAAAGGTGGTGAAGACTGAGTGATTCTGTATTATATTTAGGAACATCTGTGACAAGCTCACAAGCAAAAGGGAGGAAACTCACGGTCTTGCCACAATCCCACGGCTGCAGCCGGGATTTGGCAGTCTCTGGAAGTCCCATGTATTACACACTTGGTCCCAGCCCACGGCACTGTGGGGAGGTGATGAAATCCAAGGTTCTGGGTCCCTGGGGCGTGCACTTGGGGGCGGGCGTCGTGGGATCCTGGTCTCCGAAGAGCCTTCCTCTACCACACGCTTCAACACGCCACGCTCACTTGCGCGAGTCCCAAGGCCACAGGGTTGCTGGACCCAAAGGAACCCCTCCCCCGCTCTCGCTGACCACCTCTGGGGCTCTGTTCCAGCAAGGAAAAGCTGACGAGGGGACACGAGCACCTGCTCCACGGGCGGAGGCCGAATGAGAAGTCGGTGTTAATGGGTCTGGGTCCGGTCTGGGAAGATAAAGTTCCGAAGTGGATGGCGAGGACGGCCGCAGGACAGTGGGAACGTGCACAACGCCACAGAGCAGGGCACTCAGAGACGACGGAAACGCTCCAGTGATGGGATATATGGGGGAGCGGGGAGTCAAACATCTGAGCCAGCAATTCCTTCCCAACTGTCACTGACTTCCGATGACCAGCAGAGAAGTATGGAAAGGAAGAGCCAAAAGAACCCAGACTAATTTCTTAATGTTCTACGGTCTGAGAGTTCATTTCGGTCCACCTGGAGCCTCAGGAAAAATTCCCGCTGCGCTGACAGGAGTTGCAGGCACCGCATGGCTCGTGCGGCGCGGCTGACGACTGCGGCTCAGACACTGGGAGTCCAGCCCAGCACAAACGGTTCTTTCTGCTTTGAAAGGAAAACGTGTCTGGCCTGGGTGGGGGACAACCCAGGTCAGCTGGCCACGCGACCGGAGCTCGGACTGCTGACCCCCTGAGCCTGTGTGCTGTCTGCCAGTACGAACTGAAGGCTGGGTTTCAGTAATCTTCCAAGATGACCGACAGTCTACAATTCCGTTCAATAAACATGCACCAAGGAATTTTAAGGTCACGTCATTTTTCAATCAGATGAACAAAAACTGAACTTTGACAGATTACATGCAAGTCTGGAGAAAATGCGCTGAGAAACACTCCCGAAGGCGGTGATGAAAGCCAAGGACAGGACCACACTGGTGACTTCCTGCTACGTCTCCAACCCCGCACCAAGGCACGGAGGTTTGGATTGGGGTACAGATGTTCGCCTGGAACCCCAGCTGTATGGGTCTAACTGTGATTCGACTCCGACGACTCCATCTAGGGGATGCCATTGGGTATCAAAACCTGTTCACCAGGTTTTTTTTTTTCAAAGAGAAAAAAATATCTAAATAAAGTAATAAGAAGGTAACAATGCTTAATACATTGTGTATTGCTACCTTTAAATGAGTTTACAGTACAGGATATTGGCATTTATTTTATTTTATTTTTTGCGGAACCGGGGATTGAACTCACAGCTTCACGTCTGCCAGACAGGGGCTTAAGCCACTGAGCCAAACTCCCAGCCCTGGGTTTTTGAGGCAGGGTCGCACTGTGTAGCTCAGGCCCGCCTTACGCTCGCGTTGTAGCCCAGGCCGGCCTCGAACTCACAACGCTTCACCTACCTCAGCCTCCTGAGTGCTGGGATTAAAGGCGTGCACCACCACGCCCGGCTCAGGATATTGGCATTTAATTGACGAAACAGTATTAGCACAAACCTTTCCTTTCAATGAACTAAGAGAAATTAGTGGTGTAACTATGTTTTACATACATATTTTCTGTTTGCTTTTCCTTTCCTTTTTTTTCTCCATCCCTCCATCCCAGTTTCTCTTTCTTTTTGAAGCTTCTTCCCATTTTACAATATCTACTGTACATTTTGGATATTTATTGTTTTAGCTTCTCACACTAGGGAGACAATACGATGTTTTCACGTGTGTCTGATTTATTTCACTTAGGGGTATGGTCTTGAGTTGCATCCATTTACCTATAAAAGTCTCCAGTTTATCCTTCTTTATGACCGAGTAGTATTCCGTTGTATGAAAAGTCCACATCTTTCTTATCCATTCCTTGATTGATGGGCACTTGAATTGTTTCCAAGATCTGACTATTACAAATTGTGCGACTATAAACATGGGTGCACATGTATCACTGTGGTACGATGTTTTTAATACTTCTGGGAAGATACCCAGAAGGAGAACAGCTGAGTCAAATGGGACCTCCAATTCTAGGTTTTTTTTTTTGTTTTTTTTTTTTTTGGCACCAGGGATTGAACTCACAACCTCGCGCCTGTTCACCAGGCACTTAAGTCACTGAGCCAAACTCCCGGCACTGGTTTTTTGAGGCAGGGTCACACTGTGTAGCTCAGGCCGGCCTGGCACTCTCGTTGTAGCCCAAGCAGGCCTCGAACTCAAAACGCTCCTCCTACCTCAGCCTCCCGAGTGCTGGGATTAAAGGCATGTGCCACCATGCCCGGCTAAAGATTGGTAATTTTATAGTGAGACTGAGGCCAGCCTGAACTAGGTGGCAAGACCCTGTCTATAAACAAATAAACAAACAAACAAAGAAATAAATTAAAAGGATTGGTAGTTTTATCTTTCTTTATAATTTTACACATTTGCCAAATTGTCTATAATGAAACATCTTATGAACTTTTATTAGCAGAAGAGTATTTGATAAGAAATCAAAAACATAATTCCCAACATCACAGAACTTATTTAAAAATTCAAATTTCCTTGAAAGTAAGAATTCCCAAACAGAGCCAGGCGTGGTGGCACACGCCTTTAATCCCAGCACTCAGGAGGCTGAGGTAGGAGGAGCGTTGTGGGTTCGAGGCCGCCTTTGGCTACAATGTGAGCGCAAGGCCGGCCTGAGCTACATAGTGCGACCCTGCCTCAAAAAACTAGGGCTGGGAGTTTGGCTCAGTGGCTTACACGTCTGTCTGACAGGCATGAGGTTGTGAGTTCAGTTCCCGGTGCTACACACACACACACACACACACACACACACAAAACCACACCAAAACAAGAAAGAATTCCTGACATATGCCTAACGGGAGAGCCTCATTCCACGAAGCCACATCGGACACATTCCCATTCCGGGGTGTGAAAAATGCCCTCAGCAATAGCAGGAAAGCAAAGGACAGGTACCACAGGTACACTCTTCACAAACGTCAAAGGCATAAAGCCAAAGGAAGACCGAGGAACTACTCCAGATTAAAGGCAACGCATAACGCGCATTCCCGGACTGGATCCTGAACCAGAAATATTTTTTGTTTTGTTGAAAGGGTATCATTTGGGCAATTGGTGAAATGTAAGCAAACATGTGGATTATATAATTTAGAGAATTAGATCACGGCATTGTGTTAGTGTTAACAAGTTTGATCGCTGCACCATGTTTTTACCAAATGCATATAAAGCATTTAGGGACTGAGGCACATTTGTAGGCCTCACTCTCAAATGACACAGTCTTGAATTAGCAAAGTAAAATCAAAACTATATCCTTAGCCCTAAAATCATTCCCTAGTCTAGAACTTCAAAGACATTCTAAACACTCTCACAGAATTTTTTATGAGTGTTTTTCACAAGTACCAAACACTTTATTTTTTATGTTTTGCAGTCCTGGGGATGGAACCCAGGGCCTCACACCCACCGTGCAAGCATTCTACCCCTGAGCTGCACCCCCGCCTCAATTCATTTTGAATCAGTTCCTGTACCAGGACAGAAGGGTAACTACAAGAGCTGGGGATGTAGCTCAGCGGCACAAGCACCTGCCTGGCAAGTGCCAGGTCCTAAGTTCAATTCCTGATACAAAAAAAAAAAAAAAAATTCAACTATGAGATAATGAAGACCCTTCCTATGTCCCCTAAGTCATGTGATTTGCCACCATTTCTAGGCCTGCATTCTGGACAGGTCCGAAGGGTCACTTCCTGCAAACCCTCGGGGACCCCACGCCCCGAGGATGGCAGGGACCTACTTCTCATCTGCGCACTTCTCGGCTGGGAAGTCCACCTGCCGCTCGGTCTCGTAGGGTCGCCACTCCCTGTAGGGTCGCCGCTCTGTTCTGTCCAGTGTCACTTCGGGCCCCCGGCTGTCGTTCCATCCTTGTCCCTCCCCTCTTCTAGGAGTACGCCCCTGGCCTGCTGGCAGAAACAAAAGAGAAAGCTGGACGCCACCCCCACGACAGCGGTGTGAAGCTTCGCAGGTATGTCTACGTCTCATTTTCCTGGATCACTGGAAAAGTTGGGAAGTCAAAGAAAATTTCAGAGGGCAAAAAAGTTGTGGGTACAACCACCAAGAGTGTACCACTTTACTATTAAATCCCTCTTTCCCAAACGTCCTAGCAGTACAAGAAGATGTTAAAATGTATGCTAATACCCTATAGTTACAGGAATCTTGAAGTAACTCTGTGACAGCTATGGATAGATTTCAATCAATAAGTTACTTTTCATAGAGGCAGCTTTACCAAATACAGTTATAAATCCTCTTCTGAAAATTAAGGAGAAATTCCCTGCATTTTAGATTAGATTTTCATGATCCCGACTGCACAGAAAGGCCGATGGTTACACACTGGCTACTAAAGTTCTCATTTTAAAATAGTTTGTAGTGCACATCTCTATTTTAAAAGCAGATTTTTTTGCTCTTTGAAGAGATCTATGTGCTTGGTATTATTATTATTATTATTTTTACCTTTTTGAGACAGGGTCTCACTATGCGGTTCAGGCTGGCCTTGAGCTCTCTTTGTAGCCCAGGCCAGTCTTGAACTTGCAACGATCCTCTTGCCTCAGCCTCCCAAGTGCTGGGATTACCGGCGTGCACCACCTGGCGGTATCGCACTTAAGTATGAGCCCAAACTCGAGAGCCAATCAATACTCACAGGTCTCATTTCTTTCATCCACTGAGACTTTTGTACCCAGCACTGCCAAGGACAGGGACATGTGACTTTAATATATGTATATCTCTACTTTATATATATATTTTTTCCTTTTTATTTTATTTTATTTTATTTTTTTTTTTGAGACGGGTCTCACTACGTAGTAAAGGCTGCCCTTGAACTTGCTTACGTAGCCCAGGCTGGCCCTGAACTCAGGAATCCTCCTACTTTTGCCTCCCAAGTTCTGGGATTACAGGCATACACCACCACGCCTGGCCCATTCAATACTTTTTATCTGCACTTTATAGTCTGGGAACAAATAAATATGAACTGAAAGTGACATGTCTGTGACATCACTAACAAAACTGTGCACCTTATTACCTTTAACACTAAGTATCTCCTTTAGTGTGAAATCAAAACTTGGACAACAGACCTGAGATCAATGTGCTACGCCCTTTAATACCCTATAGCCCAGGAATATTTAAGTCCAGTGTGCATCCATCCTAGAGTGAGGTCACAATCCAGACTTGTGACATGCTCAGGGCACAGGGACGACATTGTCATACACAGAACCCTAGGCTTTTCCTCTCAAAAAGCACCTTACCCGAGCAGCAAAACTGCAGGAGGTTTTTGAAATACAAAGCAGCAAACTGCCATGTGGAAAATTAACTACCTAATAAGTACAAAGTTATTACCAGACCACAACATACATAACCAGGACATTTGTCAGAAGTAACAATGCTTTTCACTACTTTTCTCTCAGTGTGGAAGGCTGTTTGAGAACACCCGCCAGATTTCCTATCTGCAAGTTTTAAATCACTTTTACTATCTCCATTCAATGATGGAATTACTGGTCTTGCCTTCTTTCTGCAGCCTCTTATTGTTTAACTCTTATCAATTAAATTTGAAATTCACCATTCAAAACCTAAACTATGACACTATGCACTTTGTAGTAAAGTCTCTTCCAAAGTTTCTGGATATAAACTGAAAACTGGCACACACAACTAGCTACCAATTAGGACAATCATGAACACTCAGCAGACACTTCAGGGTCCCTCTAAACCCCCCAGAACATAGGTAATCAGTGACTGATTTTTTTACTCCCAACATTTAGTTCTAAAAGATCAAGGCTGCTGCTGAGCCTGGCCCGTGCAGCGCTGCTTGAGCAGCTCCCAACAGCAGTGCGCACGCTGCAGCCTACGAGCCCTTTCCGATAAAACCCTGTCATCCACAGCGAGCCCACAGGGGAAACCAAACACAACAAAATTTACAGTGAGATTTCCTATTTAGGGGAAAAAAAAAAAAAAAAAAAGTTGAGCTTTAGCTCAAAGACCTTTGTCCTGAAAGGCCAGAAAAGCCAAGTTGAAACAGGGCCTGGTAATTCAAGAATGAATTTATTGGGCAAGATTCACGCAGAGGTCTATGGATAACATTAGACACAAGTTCAGGACATTTAAAAACCTACATTTTCATGGAGAAATCTGACCATTTCCACATTTTTGGGGGTTAATAATTTTTTTTTAAATCTCATGTTTGAGATTCATGTGCAACATTTACTTATTTTTATTTATTTATTTATTTATTTTGCGGCACTAGGGATCAAACTCACAACCTCGCACCTGCCAGGCAGGCACTTAAGCCACTGAGCCAAACTCCCGGCTCTGGTTTTTTGAGGCAGGGTCGCACTATGTAGCTCAGGCCGGCCTTGCACTCACGTTGTAGTCCAAGCTGGCCTCGAACTCACAGCGCTCCTCCTACCTCAGCCTCCTGAGTGCTGGGATTAAAGGCGTGTGCCACCACACCTGGCTCATGTACAACATTTAAATTGAAGATTTTGAGTGTAGGTAAATACAATCCTTCATACCAATTAGCACTAACAAAACCTTGAAAGCTGTTCCCTAACTCCCATCATGATAAATTTAGTACAGTAACTACAATGGATGGGAATTAATGAGATCTTTGCTCCTGAAACTGCACGTACTTGCAAATGAGCTACAACAATAAAATTTCTATTCTAACTACAAACTGAAGATCTTTTAACACACATCTCCAAAGCCAGATTGCTGAGACTGTACAACTGATGGAGAGAAACATTACAAGCATACTAGACTGAAACGTGAAGTGAGAGAGGTGGGTGGCAGCCCAGTTTATATCATTTAAGTTTAGGAAAAGAAACAGAACTATACATTTATGTATATAAATTTATGCATAGAAATGCAGTGCCTACACTAGGAAAATTAGGGGGCCTGCACTTAACATATTTTGAGATTTTTTTTTTTAGTTTTCTTAACAAAAACAACTTTTTGAAAGGCTAAAAATCAACACCCCTAACTTCAGTCTCACAGACTCCTAAAATATAGTCTATTTTCATTTGTTAAAAGATAAGTGGCATCTCCCAGCACTCGGGAGGCTGAGGCAGGAGGATCCTTGTGAGTTGGTGACCAGCCTGGGCTACAAAGTGAGTTCAAGACCGGCCTGAATTACATTGTGAGACCCTGTCTCAAAAAATAGGGTCGGGGAATTTTTTTTTTTTTTTTTTTTTTTTTTTTTTTTTTTGCGGCACCGGGGATTGAACTCACAACCTCGCGCCTGCCAGGGCAGGCGCTTAAGGAACTGAGCCAAACCCCCGACCCTAAGGGTCGGGGAATTTAGCGTGGCAGCCTAAGCGCCTGTCTGGCAGGCTCAAGGTTGAGTTCGACCCCCGACCCCATATCAAAAAAAAAAAGGGGGGCACTGCTTCTCGGCCTTTTGGCTAAGATCAAGTTAAGATAAGTGGCAAAAATATAAGTGGAGGGGCAAAGTTCAGCCCTCTTCAATGCTTTTACTTCCCACTGTATTTATCTACATTTAAGAGAAAAACACTGAACATAATTCAAGTGTTCTCGTCAACTGCTTAAACAGGGTCATATATCTACTGGGATATCCAATAACTTTTTTAAAAAAAACAAGTAATTTCCAACATCTTTTGTGTTTTGACTCTCAAGCTACGTCTCTGAACTTTTCACAAATAAAGGTAAACACTATCTAAAGTCAAAGCCCGACTGGGACCCCCCCGGGGCGTTCTCTGGAGGTCGGAATGCAGTTTTTAATCAGGCCAGACCCAAGCCACTGCAGGCCACCGGCTACCGGGCCCAGCGCTGGCTGCAGCCGCCGCGCTGCACGTCCCAGCCGGGGCCCTCCTGCTGCCGCCCCGGGCCGCTCGCCAGGCTGTGCGCTGACCTCCCCGCTAACCCGGGGCGGGAGAGCGTGCACGCTTTCGTACAGCAGCTCGAGCGAATCACAAGTCGCACGTCCCGTCCACACAGCGCGCTGCCCTGGGAGTTTAGGCGTGGAGCGGGGGAGGGAGGCGCGGGGCCCAACGACACAGGCCGCCCCCTCTCCGTCCTCCACTGGGTCCGCGATCGCCTCCAGACCCGCAGCCGCGGAGGTGGGGGCAGGGGAGGGACGCTCCTGCTGGGTCCCCCGACCCCGCGCTTTGCACCAGCGACCTCCCTCCACTCCGACCAACTCTGGGGTCCCGTACCCCGCAGGAGCCTGGGGAACCCCCGTAAGGACCCCAGCCCCAAGGGATCACCCCGCGGTCCGAAAGTGCGGCCGAGACAGGGTGACCTCCGTACCCTGCTGTGGCGGCGGCGGTGGCGGGGCGTCCCCGGGGCTCGCTGGCGCTGCGGGACCCTTGCGCTCCTTGCGGGACCCCTTGCGGCCGCCCGCGCCGCCGGCCTTGGGCCCCTGGGCCGTGGCTCCCGCCTCCTCGCGCTTCCTGCGTGGCAGCTGCAGCTGGCGCCGGCGCTCGGCCTCGCGCAGGACGTCGAACGGGTCCGACTCGTCGTCCAGCAGCTGGTGAAAGCGGTTGGCAACGACGCAGCCGAAGGTCTCCTGCATGGTGCCGCCGCCCGGGCCGCCCTTCATGCTCGGCGCGGCACTGCGGGCCGGCCGGGCGCCCACGCGAGCGCGCCTCAGCGGAGACAGCGGCGAGAACCCATCCCGCCCGCCGCCGCAGCTCCCGGCCCGCACCTACCCGCCCCGCCCCCACCGCGCCACGGCCAATCAGAGAGCGCTGACACGCCCCTTTCCGGGCTGGTGCGCCGGGATGTCAAATCACTGTCTGGCGGCTGTTGCGTCACGCGGCCTCGTGCCCCACCCCTACGGCGCGCGGCGAGGGCGGGGCCAGGGCGGAGCCGGCGGCGGGAGCTGCGGTCTCTTGGTCCGGGCTCCGGCTGCTGGTAGTCGGGGCTGGAGGTGAGAACCGGGGCGTCTGCGGTCGGCCGCCCGCACTTGGAGCGCTGTGTGCCGGGGCTGTGTAGTAGGAGACCGTGGCTCCGTGCGTTGCTGCGGGTTCTGTGTTCGCTCACGGAGCCGGACCCGATCGACTCGCGAGGCTCCGAAAGGTCCGAGAGAGAAGGGGACGCAGCCCGGGAGCCCAGCAGCGCGGTGACTGTAATGCGGAGAGTCGGAGAGGGCTCGACCTTCGTCCTTATCCCAGCAGCAGGGGGACCCAGGTTTACGCACGAGCAGATTTGTGTTTGAAAAGGCCACTGTATCTCTACTGTGCAGGAATAGTTGGAGTGGGGTCAGAAATGGATGCAGGGAGCTGGGCGTGGTGGTACGTGCCTGCAGCCCCAGCACCTGGGAGGCTGAGGCAGTAAGATCTATGGTTGGAGCGGATGTAGGTCAGTGCAAAGGCCCTGGGTTCAGTTTGTAAATAAATAGAGCAAGCAGGTAGGGAGGCCAAGCACAAGATTGTTGCAGAAGTCTTAGGAAAGAATCGATGATAGTGAGTTAGATTGGGGTGGTGGCCATGCAGGCAAAAGCAGGTAGTAAATTCAAGGGCAGTTTTGGAGGTTGGCAGCGCATGGCAGAGTACTGGGATCATCTGTATGCGTGATGTGGTGGATTAACTAATGGTCAGCTTGTCACCCAGCTAAATTGATTCAGCATTGTTCTGGAGATGGAAGACCCACTTGAGGATTGTTGCCAGCAGCATAAAAGGAGAACTGGAGGGGAAGATGGTGTGCTGTTCATCCTCCTGGAGAAGATTGTTACGCTGGTTTTCTTGATATGAACTCAGCTGCTCTCATCAGAGGAGCTCAGGTTCTCGCTGTCACCGAGGATGCCTGCAGTTCTCTTACAAAGATCTCTGGTTCTTACCTTGAGCGTCACTTTCTGGCTCCAGTGCAGATCTCTCAGCCTGATGCAACAGATCCTTCATCCGGCTGACACAGACTTTCTAGCTTCTACCACTGGCCTTTGGGCCTTCCTAGCACAGATCCTTGATACAGACTTGCAGGAGACCTTGCCGTGGGCTCTAGGCCTCCAGCTGGACACGTGCAGGACTTGTGCAGGACATTGTCATGGGATCCAGGCCCTCAGCTGGATTCTTTGGATCACTAGTGCATGGACTGATCTATTGCACTTTTCTGCATTTGCGTTTTGGTTGAATATTATAATCTTGTATTAAATCTTTTCCCTTGTACACTCTGGCTGCAACAAGTGATGAGGAAGGAAGAGGGTGTGTGAAAATGCCTTTATTTTTCTGTTCGGGGATCTAAGAATGGGAGTGCAAGGCACCAAGAGATGGAACCTTGGAAGAGAGAACTTTAACGAGGACTGTGAATTCAACCTTGGGCATGGTGAGGGTTGGGTTTGGGTTCTTTCTGTTTTTCTTTTGAGGCCTGGAGCTCAGCGGGGACTTCCTCCGGCAAACTGTGCCCTGGCCTGTGTGGAGGCGCTCTGGGCCCATCCTACCACCACTGCTCCATTTTCTTGTTTTACTTAGGGATCCGGTGCTGTGGGCCCCAGAGCAGGGGTCACCCCTTCCAACTTCAGCCTTGCTCCGGTCATTTATTGTCTTTCCATCCCCTTGCTGGGAATTGCTGAGGAGGAGGCTGGGAGGCAAACCTGGCAGAACAGGCTGGGGGGGAAGCAGTCTGGGGAGGGTCTCGCTCCTCGAAGGGGCTGGAGAAGGAGTCCCCCGCCTCTTCCTCATTTCAGTGCCGTGGTTCTTGTTTTGTGAGAAGGATGTGACGCCTGGCATTGCTGCCCCTAACTGTGACTGCGAGGCCGGGAAGCTCCCTCGGTCTGTGGTGTTGAGCTGCATCCCTGCCTCAGCCGTGTTATTATACAAGGTGGTAAAAGCCGTGGTTGCGTAAGCTGCCCTTAGCTGTGTTGGTGCCTCCCACCCGGAATCCTCCTGTTAGAGAGTCTTGCTGAGCACCTCCTGGCCAGCTTTGACTTTCCCTTCAGTATCAAATGAAAAAGGAATTCTTGATGCTCAGGGCTGCTAATTCTTACTTTACTCCCTTCCTCAACTTTTCCGTCACTGCTAGGAAGTCAGGATGATTTCTGTCTCTTGATTGCGATTTGTATTCCCAGGACTTTGTGTTTGGGAAGCCGGCTGTAAAGAAGGTTCTCAGTAAATATTTATTTCTTGAGTGACCAAAAAGTTTCAGATACAGTAAGGGTTCAGGTTTGGCTTGTTTTTGTTTTTCTTTTGAGGCTTGGAGCTCAAACCCAAACCCAAACCCAGACTTACAAATATTTGCATTGCAAACTTTCACAGGTGTACTGTCTAAGACTCACTTTGTCAGATTAGCAATGAGTATGAACGTTCTCCCGGAACAGAATTCATTCATAAGTTGGGGACTTACTGTATTTTATTTGTTCATTTACTTCTTTGAATCACTGGAGATTAATACCTATACTTTCTGCCTCCCCCAAAAAATGGAAAGCAAGTATTCAAACAAAAAATTGTACTGTCCACAAAGACACTGTTTACAACAGCCAGAAGGTTGAAACAACTCTAATGTATATACTGATGAATGAATAAAATGTGGTACAGTAGGTGATTTTTTGGCCTTCAAAAGGAATGAAGTATTGACACACGCTAAAACATAGATGAACCATTGTGCTAAGTGAGAGACGCTAGAGGCAAAAGACCATATGTGATCCGATTCCGTTCATACGAAATGTCTGGAATAGACAGTTCTGTAAGAGACAGCACCTTAGTGCAGGGTTGGGGCAGGGTGGAGGGTATTGGCGAGAAGTCAGTAGGGGGTTTTGTTTTGGAGTAATGAAAATGTTCTGGATATAGGGGTAATAACCACATCGTTGTGAATTTAGGGTTAGACCAAGATTTTTTTCTGGCACCAGGGATTGACAACCTCGCACCTGCCTTAAGCCACTGAGCCAAACTCCCAGCCTTAGTTTTTTTTGAGACAGATTCGCACTATGTAGTTCAGACCGGCCTTGCGCTCACATTGTAACCCAAGCAGGCCCCAAACACAACGTTCCACCTACCTCAGCCTCCTGAGTGCTGGGATTAAAGGCGTGAGCTACCACACCCAGCTTAGACCAAGATTTGAGTCCTGACTTTGCCACTTGTTAACTTTCTGAACTTGGCCATGCCCCTTATTGCTGTGCCTCAGTCTTCTTATCTATAAAATGGAGACAAGTTGGTCCCTACCTCTAAGGGTTACCTGGAGGGCTAAACAAGGTAACGCATAAGAAGAAGTGTTTGCTGCAGTACCTGCCCCTCATGTATATCCTCAATTAAGACCATTGTGATAGGGCCAGGTATTTAGCTCAGTGGTGTAAGGGCCTGCCTGGCAGGCTTGAGGTTGTGAGTTCAATCCCTGGTACAGAAAAGAAAAAAAAAAAAAGACCATTGTGATAGCCGAGTGTGGCAAACACCTGTAATCCCAGCACTCTGGAGGCTGAGGCAGGAAGATCATTGCAAGTTTGAGACCAGCCTGGGTTGCAAAGTGAACTCCGAGCCAGCCTGAACTGCATACTGCTTAGCAAGACCCTATCTCCAAAAGACCAAAAAAAAAAAAAAAAAATGACGATTTTCAGTGTTAGTATCATCATCACCTTCATCATTTGGAATCAGGTGTAATAACAGACTCCTGTTTTGACACTTTCAGAGATTGTTATGTGCCCCATCTATCTCTATATGCAGCAGATACCACACTTTGAGCTAGTATTGTTTTTGGCATTTTTAAGCTCCCTGTCGCCAAACTGCAGCGTCATGAAACCAGAGAGAAGACCCCTTTTCCCGCTGGGCATCTGGAGCCAGCTATTCCCTGTTTCCTTCCCAGCATAGCTGACCACTGTTAGTTCTGAAGGCCCATTGTGAGCACAGGCTCCTCGTTCCAGATCACAGATGCCCAAAACAGTTGTAAGTGAGCCAATTCTGGTTGCTCCTGCGTAGACCCACGGGAACAAAAGTGAGTCATCTCCCTGGAACTACCTGGCCCTGGGTTCCTGCAGGAGCTGTTGGCACTGCAGACCTTACAGTAGCATCCGAAGCAGCCTGTTTTCACTGGCTGTGTTCCTGCTGGGAGATTTGCAGCCTGAAATGCATTCCTGACATACAGGGCTGCCACATTAGCATCAGTTATTTGAAACACTGTTTCATGTGGTCAGCTTAATAGGCTGATCTAATAATCCAAGATGTGGAAACATCATTTAGTGATAGTAACAGCAAACAGTAACCTACACCTCCAAGTAGTGTAGGAGAATAAAGTACCCCATAAAGGCAACAAAGTGTGGATGCTGAATAAAACCATTGGTTATTGTGTCTAAGGTCCAGTGATTGTTTACGCCTATCCATGGAAAAGCAGCAAAGTTTAACTGCATATGAATATAGTTACTTTGAGTTAATAAAGGAGTTCCATAAGCAGTAATATAAAATATGCTGAAATGTTCCAGATCCCACTTGAAATTGACAGAACAAATCAACAGAGTGTAACAACCTGTAGCTCTGTTATTCCCACTTGCCCACAGGGAGAAACACCTGGGAAAAGGCATGTGGGCTGCTGCCAGACCTCCTCTTCAGCACTTTTCTTTCAGGAAATGTTTGCTGTTTGGATGAATGTGTTTCTTGTTTCCAGACATGTGTTTGTGGCAAGTCACTCTGCGTGTGCTGAAAAAATACAAAATGCAACAAATAAATAGAGACTGAGAAATATGATCAAGTGTGTTCATTAATGGTTGCAGCTGAGTCATTTGTGGTGCTTACAAAGCACCGGCCCTCGTTCTGTGCGTTTGTTATCTGTCCGTTTAATGCTCACACCAGCCGGATAGTGCAGATGATCTTTCTGCCTCCTGTTCCCCTGGCCTGAGTGACGCTGGGCTCAGGGCCGTGGGCAACCCCTCTGTGCTCTCCTGGTGTACATTACTGCAAAGCATTGAGCTCAAAGCTCAGATTCGAGTAGGACACAGTCTCTTTCCTTCAAGACTGGTGCAAGCAAAAGGCAAGCGTTATTGCATAAGGCACTCATTCTCGGGACAGTCCTGAAGTGCGTGGATCCATTATTACTTCAGAGTTCTTTGCTGGAGTACTCACTAGGACACCAGTGGTGGGGGAGTATACTTAGATCCTTCAAAACATGGCATTGCAAGCTGGGTGTGGTGGTGCACGCCTGTAATCCCAGCACTCAGGAGGCTGAGGCAGGAGGATCGTTGTGAGTTCAAGGCCAGCCTGAGCTGCATAGTGAGACACTGTCTCAAAAAAGACAAAACGGGCCCGGGATTTAGCTCAGGGATATAAGTGCCTGCCTGGCAAACGCGAGGTTGTGAGTTCGATCCCTGGTACCAAAAACAAAAACAAAAACACAGCATTGCAGGATGAAAACTGTACTGTGTCCATGCTAAGCCTGGGCTAAGATGTTGAAATAGAACCGCTCTCCTGCTCATAGTTGAGAGTGTGTCCATCAAGGATGGTCTGGACCACAGTTTCTGCTTCCCCCGAGAGCTTGTTAGAAAGGCCGCAGTTCAGACCTACCCCAGAGCCACTGAATCAGACCCTGCACGTGACAGCACCCCCAGGAGATACCTGTGTGTGTAAGATTTGAGACGTTTTGAATAAAAATGAAAATCGAACATTGGCAATTGGGCCTGCCTACGGATTGGACTTGGAGAAACCAGTGTCAGCTTCTAGCTTTATCCGCTTTCTCTGTATCCTCAGACAATTCGGTTAGATGGTAGCCCCCGTTTCTTGGTATGTAAAATGGTGATAATGCAGCACCTTTCAGGATCCTCATAAGGATGGCCAGGCATACTGTAGGTGCTGTGTGTACTTTACAGCCACACAGGGCAGGCAGACCCAAGCCAACTATGGAGCCTTCACTCCTAAGAGGTGCTGCATGCTGTGGGGGTTCAGGCTTTGTGCAAAGGGTGGTCTCACCTGTGGCTCTAGCTGCTGTCCCGCGACCTCGGGGTCCCTGAGCTGCCTGGCCTCATGAAAGGGGCATCTTTGTTTGCCTGTGAGGCGTCGCCAGCAGCCCATCTCATTAGTGGTTTGTGGTGGGGGCTTTGGGCACCTGTTTAGTAAGGTGGGGTCTTTGGGCATGCAGTACCGGTTCTCACCTCCAGAGGGGCTGGAGAGCAAAGGTCAGCCTTGCAGACTGGCCAAGCCCTAGTAACAATTGTGGGCACCTGAGGCTTTGATGCACTTCCAGGCTTGGAAGTGCCCCACACACTGATCCTAGGAGGGTGAAGGTTTCCGGAGCACACAAGCTTCGCGTTTGGATCCAGTTCAGATTCTGCCCTGCGCCCCTCTCCCTTTGGCTTGTTCTAATCTGTGTTGTTTTGCTACGATAAAAGTATAATCATGACACTTCCCCGAGATCTGTGAGTCATTCTAGTGAATTATTACACCTGAGGGTGGTCACCCCACTACCCTACATTTGCAGCCAGGTGGTCTTAAGAGAGAGGGTTTTGGGGGGGAACAACCCACCCCCCAGAAATGCGGCTGGTGTCTGACGTGAAGCCAGTCTTGTTCTCTCCGAGTTTGCACTTCGAGGAATTCACCGCAGTTGGAGTCTGAGGTCTTGGGCAGACAGGGAGATCTGGGGACTCTGCCCTCAACCTTGAGGTCGGCCAGGTAGAGCCTGCACTTTATCCATTGCACCACAGCTCTCGTGTCTGATTTTTTCTGCTAGCTCCTCCACCCTCTCAGATGCTACTTAGGATACTGTGTCCTGCGAACACCCTCGGCTCCTTCACACTCAGCAGCCTCAAACATGCTGTGTCCTCTGCTTGTCTTGACCCCCGCTCCGCTGCCAGGGGTGATGGTACCTCAGGGGTTTCCTTTGCCTCAAGGTTGTTCTTTCTCCTACCGTAAATATTAGTTCTTCCTTTTTCCAGATCGCATGACACTTTGTACCAGCGTGTTCTATGGCTTTTTTGTTTGATGATCCAAGGGCCAGGAGTTTGACTCAGTGGCTTAAGTGCCTGCTTGGCAGGCATGAGGCTGTCAGTTCAATCCCCAGTACCGACAAAAAACAAAATAGACACCCTTTGATTATCCAGCGGCAAACACTCATAATGCCAGTACAGGATGAAAAAGTGCGTATAACTATCTGCGCACGTCGCTCTCAGTATTCAAATGCACACGTTCCTTGGCTTACGATGGCCTTAGAGCCCAATGAAGCCATCACAAGCGGGAAATATAAATGCATTTAGCGCACCTACCTATGAAAACATCACAGTGTGACTTACTTTAAATGTACTCAGAATACTTCCAGTCCCCTACCGTTGGGCAAATGGTCAAACACAAGCCTATTTTATAATAAAATGTTGACTATCATGTAATTTACTGAATCCTGACAGCCAAAAACTTAGTGGTTGTATAGCACCATAAAATAGGAAAGTCAGAAATTAAAGCATCACAAGCTGGGGATCAACTGTGTAGGTGTGGTCCTTCCTCTCACTGAGGGACTGGCTGTGGCCTGTGACAACCAAAAGCAGGTAGCAGAAGTGATGCTGTCCTGTCTTCACCTACAGCATTTTATTTTATTTTGTTTTATTCTTTGTTTGTACTAGGGATCAAACTCACAACCTCGCGCTTGCCAGGCAGGCGCTTGTGCCACTGAGCTAAATCCCCAGCCCCCTTAGCAGAAGTGATGTTGTGCCAATTGTGGGACCAGCATTTCAGGGGAATGGCAGCTTCTGCTTCATTATCTTAGAATCCAGCTGCCATGTTGTGAGGAAGCCCAGGAAGCCGTGTTGAAAGGCCATATGGACCAAAGAAGATCCTGGACCTTAGGGGGAAGGAGAAGATCACAGTCATTCCTGTGGACGTCCAGAGGACGTCAGCTCTGCCTGCCCCCTGACTGCAACTGCCCGAGAGACCACAGCAAGGCCAGCAGAACAGCACTGCTCAGTCGACCCAGAGAATCATAAGATAGTGACATGGTTGTGGCTGAAAGTCAGCGAATCATGGGCTCGAAGATAAGTAGCCCCCGCCATACCCAATACCTTGGCAAGTTCTCTTTCCCTTGCATAGACAGGAATTCAAGGGGAAGGAGAATAAACCTCTGAAACTAGAAGCATGGTTTTCACATCACAAAAGGCAATTCAGCCCACTAAACGGCCAGCTAAAAAAGATCTCTCTTCCGATCTGGCCAAGCAGGTATTTCAAGGCCCCCGGAATGTGTAGTGTAAGGCAAGGCCACAGGAAAAGCCTCAGCTCACTGAGGAGCAAAGGTGAAAACATCTGCGTGGCCTGACAGGATGGTAAGCAAGATGAATAAATGATGAATTTTGTAAACACATTTGACATTGTTTAGGCAACAAGCGCGGTAGGTTTTACTGTTTATTCCTTTGAGGTACAGCCTTGCTATGTAGCCCAGGATAAACAGACTGCTAACTCGTGATCTTTCTGCCTCAGTGTCCTCAGTGCTGGGATTATAGGCCTGTGTTACCACATCCAGCTTAGAAATACTCTCTTAAGTAAACACAATCATGTGGGTACAAAATAGTCTTCTTACTCTCTAATCTTGGGAGAAGGGTTGGGATCTATCACCTATCCTGTGGGTCATGTGAGGATGACAGAATTTGTTTTATCTTCTCCACTTAATGACAGAGTTTTCTCTCCTGCCACAGGACCTTTCTACCTACTATTTGCTTGGAGCCAAGTTTTCCCCAGTATGACTCACTCTCTAAATTCTCTTAAGGCCCTACTCAGATATCTGCTTATCGGACAGACTTCCCCTGACCATCTTAAAACACACACCACCTTTCCCACCAGATCTTCCTCCATAGAATTGTCCCCTGTACATTTTTTTTTTTTCTTTTTGAGACAGGGTCTCACTATGCAGTTCAGGTTGGCCTTGAACTCACTCTGTAGCCCAGGCTGGTCTCGAACTTGCAACGACCCTCCTGCCTCAA
>RJWM01033789.1:0-20272 GCA_004363535.1 Dasyprocta punctata
GGCAGGGAGAGGAGCACGAAAGGAGCCGCGACAAGCGGACCACACGAGGCCCCTCTCAGGGAGACACACAAGAGCCACCACGGGTGGACGGGTAGAGGTCTCCACAGGGTGCTAGGTTCGAGACGATTAAAGCTTGTGTGCCGCCGCACCTGCCGTGTGTCGTGAGTTTTCCTGCCGGCCGGGAAGGCGCGCGACAACCAATAAACTTAATTTAAAAAAAATAGTAGAGACCACCCAGAAGACCTCAGCAGTCAATAGAAGTGTCGGTCACCCCTCCCCCACACCCGGAAGACCTCAACAACTGACAAGAGCTTTGGTCACTCCTCCCTGCACCTTCAGTACCTCAGTGAGCCAGTGGGAAAAATGGCCATAACTCCCTTCAAACTAGAGGGGCTCAACAGCCAACAGGAGCACTGGTGGCCCCTCTCTCACAACCAGAAGAGCTCAGCAACTGGCGGAAACATCAGCAACCCCTTCCTCCACCTGCAATACTTCAGTGGGCTGGCAGGAGCCTAAGTGAACCCTCTTACTTTGGCTTTAGTTTTTTCCAGGCTGCCAGACCCACCTGTCCATACTATACATCCCAGCTGGGGCCCTACTGTGTCACTGAGAGTCTCACAGGCCCAGCCAGTTTCCTCTGGGTGGGGAGAGGCCTTGCTGTCACTCTCACCTCTCCACATGGGCTCCTCGTATGGAAGAAGGGTTCACCCATGCTCTCACCTGCCTGCCAAGGTCCTCTGGGTGGGGAGGGGAGGTCACTGAGGCTCCTGCCAACCCACTGAGGTCCTCTGCATGGGGGTTGGAGTCACCCATGCTCTTGGGTATTTCCCCAGAAGAATTGAAAATGTCATGCCACAGCGACATATGTGCACTCATGTTTATAGCAGCACAATCTGTAATAACTAAATCTTGGAAACAATACAAATGCCCATCAACCATGGAATGGATAAAAAATATGATATTTTTATACAATGGAATACTACTCAACTATAAAGAAGGATAAACTTGAGACTTCTGTAGGTAAATGGATGCAACTTGAGACCATACACATAAGTGAAATAAATCAGACTCACATGTGTAAATATCATAGCCTCCCGAGTGTAAAAAAAACTGTAAGAGTAAATAAGTTTTAAAAAAATGTACAGTAGGTATTATGAAAATGAAAGGGAAAGAAACTGTTCAAAAGGAGAGAACAACTTGGATAGGTGAAAAAAGAAAAGAAAGAAGGGAAAATATTTTATATATATATATATATATATATGCAAGTTAGATAACTATACTACTAATGTCTGCTGGTTCATCAAAAAGAACAGTTTGTACTTTCATTGTTTAATTGTTTGATCATTTTTTTAATGCCAGAATCTTGTGATCTGAGCAACTACACCGAGGATAACAATATACTACATATATATATATATACATATATATATATATTTTTTTTTTTTTTTTTTTTTGCTGCACCAGGGCTCGAACTCACAACCTCGCACCTGCCAGGGCAGGATCTTAAGCCACTGAGCTGAACTCCCGGCCCTAGTTTTTTTTGAGGCAGGGTCACACTATGTAGCTCAGGCTGGTCTTGCACTCGCGTTGTAGCCCAAGCCGGCCTCAAACTCACAACGCTGCTCCTACCTCAGCCTCCCGAGTGCTGGGATTAAAGGTGTGCGCCACTATACCCGGCAACAATATACAATATATTAGTGTTAATTTTCTATTACTTTGTTTTGAAATTCTGTATCAGCATTTTTATTTTTATTTATTTATTTATTTATTCATACTGGGGATCAAACTCACAACCTTGTGTCTGCCAGGCAGGTGCTTACACCACTGAGCTAAATCCCTGGCATCATTTTATTTTTATTTTATTTTATTTATTATTATTATTATTATTATTATTATTATTATTTTGCTTTTAAAATTAAAAAAAAATAGTGGAGTAAAAGCTCTCCAGTTGATGAAAGTCCCTAGCCCTAAGCTGGCATGGTTAGGAAGGCCTGAAGGCCTACTCCTAAACATTCACCCCCCTAACAACAGCAGAGACAAATAACAGCTGTTGAGACAATGCATATAGAGGAACCACAGCATGGGCTGTTGCCATACATTATCAAACTTCTTGCTGGTAAGAATGGAGGAGCAACCCCAGAAGGTGAATCCCAAATATTCTGCTATCTACATTACCTCTGCGTGAACTTCTAGAGGGACCTCACTGTTGAGAGATCTACAGAGAAAGTTAGTCTTTCAGGCTACAGCATGGTGCACATTGTGCAAAACTCTACTAATCACAGTGAAAGAAGCCACAGGAAAACTATACTATGAAGTCCCACTTGGAATTAAACTTAACAAATTGATATCCCTGGATACATCTTCAAGAGAAAGCTGCTTATTAAGAGGGCCTTCACACACTGAAGAAGGCCAAGGAAGAAAGATCACAAGTTTGAGCCATAGCTCTCAAAATAAAAAGGGCTGGAGATACAGCTCACTAATAGAGTGTTCCTGTATCTGATCCCTAGACACACACACACATGTGCACACACACACAGAGAGACCATCATATAAAACTGGGAGAGATGAGAAATACTTTCCAGAATCAATAACTGGGATCTCATCTTATTAAAAAGTTTTTGCATGTCAAAAGAAATCTTCAACAAAGTGAAAAGAAAACCCACGAATTGGGAAAAAATCTTAGTCAACTGTCCCTCAGACTAAGGACTTCTATCTAGAGCATACAAAGAATTAAAGAAACTCAGACCCCTCAAATTCAAAGAACTAATCCAAAAATGGGCATCTGAGATGAATACAAAACACTCAATGCCTTATCTCAAAAGGGCTACTGGATAGCAGTGCCCTTCAGTTTGAACCAGAAACTCAGGTATATATTTAGGGAAAAGGCAATGGGTGTAGGACACTTGACTGATGATTGACCATGAGGCCCAAAATGTGCAGTTCAAAGGCCTGGGACTGATATGGAGCCCAAGACTGAGTCACTGTTGGGGATCTGCAGAAGTATTTGTAAATATGAATCTCTGCTGGTGGCTGAGGTACACAGGGATGGTGTTCAGCCTGATGGTCTTCGAAGATGTGGGTCATCAAAGGAAAGTACACTTCCTGTTTTAGTCCCTTTCTCATGTGGAAGTGATGAGTGATACATGCAAAAGAGAGACAAACCAAAGGGAAATGCCAGGCTGTATAACAACCTGCTTAGATTGTAATTCAATCTTGTAAAACCTAATCTACTCCTGCACAACAGGAAGTAATCCCTTCCCAGTACTGTGACTCCATGGCCCAAAAGGCCTCTTTAAAAAAATACCTCTTAAAGGCCCTATCCCTTCTCAACACCACTACACTGGCAACCTAAGACATGAGTTTTGGTGGGGACAAACCTTATTTATTTATTTATTTATTTTGGTACCAGGGATCAAACTCACAACCTCGCACTTGCCAGGCAGGCGCTTATGCCACTGAGCTAAATCCCCAGCCCTATTTTTTGAGACAAGGTCTCACTATGCAGTTCAGGCTGGCCTTGGATTCACTTTGTAGGCCAGGCTGGTCTCAAACGTACAACAATCCTCCTGCCTCAGCCTCCTGAGTGCTGGGATTAAAGGCTTGTGCCACCACGCCCAGTGACAAACCATATTTAAACTGTAGCACCCTCTTTCTTGGAATTGGTCCAGTCTAGGGTGATGAGGGCTTGAATGAGGTCTGTGACAGTATGGTAGACAAAGATGAATAACAGAGTCATCACAATGGTAGTACTGACATGATAATAAAGCCAGAAAATAAAAATAAAGGGTCAAATTTGACTCTGATCTTTCTGGTCCAAGTGATTAAAATCACAGAAATATTATTCAGTAGAAATAGCAGGACAAGGACAATAATTAATTGAGTTAGAAGAATGGTTATCATAGGATCAAATTAACTCAAGAATTTAATGATAGTTTCAAGCAATAAAAATGTTTTGACTAAGACATTCAGTGAAATTGCCTTTCTTTCCTAACAATAAATTTTAAGCTTTATCACATTCTGGAAAGACTAGAGAAGTAAGTAGTATTAAAGTATTACTGAGTGATGCTGAAAAAAAATGACTAAGGTGGGTTTTCTTTTTTTATCCCAGTAGGGTATTTTCTCAATGCTTATAGCATTGACATGTGACCTTCCAATTTGGCTATTAATGATAGTCTAAAGTGAGTGCAAATAAAAACCATAATGCAATATTTCTACCCCACACTCTAGAAGAAATAAAATGAAAAAGATAGACAATACCAAAAGCTAGCAAAATTATGGAGCACCTGAATCTCTCATACACTGTTGGCAAAAGTGTAAATTGGTCCAACCACTTTCGATAGCTATTTGGCAGTATTTACAAAAAATATACATACCCATAACAGTAACTATGCTCCTAGGTATAATACCTGCACATATGCTCACAACAGCACTTTTTATAAAAGCCTTAAGCTGGAAATCATCCAGATGTCTATCAATGATAGAATGACAAATAAATCAATTTAATTAATTCATATATTGGAATACTCAGAACAATTGTACATAATAGCATGAATTTCACAAGCATAGCATAAACAAAAGAAGCCAGACTACAAAAAGTGATACATACTACACGATTCCATTTATATAAAGTAGGGGTCATTAAACTATGGCCCATGGCCTGGCCACCTGTTTTTATAATTAGTTTTACTGGAAGATAGCCACACTCATTCATGTGTGTGTTGTCTTTGATAGCTTTAGTGGCAAAACTGCAGAGTTGAGTAGTTGTGACAGAGACCATCTGGCCTGCAAACCTAAAATACTTGCTATCTGGCCCTTTAAGAAAAAGTGGCCAACCCTTGAAATAAAATTTAAAAACAAGCAAAATTAATCTATAGTTTCAGAAGTCAGGGTAATATCAGAACAGTAAACATTATTACACAGTAATATTAGAACAGTAAACATTATTACACAGTTATTCTTTCTTTTTTATTTTAAAAATAATAAAATAAAGCAAAACAATACAGAATAAAGCCAATCAAAACAAAACAGTGGAAGTGATACAGGACTTCAAAACAGGATAATAGGAGATCAACAATGGCTACCATAATGCTTCTTGTTATCTTCAAAATTGCTGCCCATACCATCCGACATAATAAAATCAAACAAAACAAAACAAAATAAAACCAATCAAAACAGAATATTGAATAAAACAGAACAATAAAACAGAAGAAACCAAACAGTGAGAACAATATTGGATTTCAAAAACAAGACAGAAAGAAATTCCCCATATTTGCTATATTGCATATTGTTATCCTCTTAATAGATGCTCAGACTACTGACCTTTGGCCTGCAAAGTCAAACAATACAAGTATTAAGCTGCTTTTGTATCTCAGCTGCTATCAACTCAACCTATACAGTTATCCTTTTCTCAAAGCCACTAAACAAAATTTCACCTAGACTACAGAAGTGACAGCTATTATAAAAAAGAAATTTCTGATTTTTGTTCAGTACTGGTGTGTATATAACTGTGACCTCATTAAGACAGGTTTCCATGGACACACTTGTAAGGATTAAAGCAGTGGTAAAACATTAATCCAGCACACAAAGAATGTCTCTATAAATTTGAGACTAAATAAAAATATAAATTTTATCTATGACAGTGTGTTATTGTTTTGATTGGTGGTTCTCTACCAAGAAGTATTTTACATCCCCAAGGAACATCTGACAATATCCAGAGACACTGGTTGTCTCAAATTGGTGTGGAGAGTGCTACTGGCATCTGATAGGTAGAGGCCAAGGATGCGGCTCAACATTCTACAATGCACAGGTCAGCCCCCGCAGTAAATAATTATCTAATCCAAAATACCAATAGCATCAAGGCTGAGAAACCTTGTTTAATGAATGCCAAAACAATTTTGGTGCCTCTATAAGAGATACAAAGTAGTAATAATAATAAGGTTAATTCAGTGCACCCAAAAAAACTTTCCACAATGATGGAAACTTTCTATATCTGTGCTGTCCAATTGCCCTGTGAGACACGAGCATGAATGTTTGAAATATGGCCTGTGCAATTTAAGTGATGAATGTTCAATATTACTTAATTTTAATAAATGTAAGTAAGGCTTGTGACAACCACGTGGGACAGTACAGGACCAGGGCATAAACTCAGAGACTGACTCTCTCTGAAACCAGTTACTAGTTATATGATTTTGGCTGCTTAGTCAACTTCTCTGTGCCTGCATTTTGTCACCTGTAAAATGGGGCTTAGAGTAAAACCAAGGCCAAAGGGTCATACCGAATACTGCCTGCTGCATAGCAGTTGCTATAGAAGTGTGAGCTATATAGATCTTGTTGTTCTCCTCCTCCTTCTGCTTTTCCCCCTCCTTCTTCTCCTGTTCCCCTTGCAATGTACTATGCAAAGCTTCTCTTTCCCGATGCTTTAATCACTCTCTGTTTCCTACTGCAGAAAGTCTAATTTTCTTAGCAAGATACCCTTAAAGACCTTACCTTTTCTTACTTTCTCAGTATTATTTACCCCTATTTCTTGACCCCAGAAAAAATTATTTATAGACTGAAAGAAAGCTTGGTTTTTGGGGACTCTGTGACTTTTGTCTTCAATTGTGAAACATTTCTAACATAAAAATTATAAATAATAATACATCAAACATCCAAACCCACCTACCATTTTATTTTTTATCTGAATATTTTTATTCAGATTATTTTTAACTCTTGAGCATTTAAAAATTTATTATGAAAAATTTTGAGCAAACACAAAAGTAGATAGACTAACAATGAATTTCCATCACTTAGTTTAAATACTTGTCAAAATTTTGCCAATATTTATTGTTCAAGATCTTTTAAGAAAAACAAGTTAGATGCAGTTGAACTAAGAATTTAATCATGGATTAGCTTTGATTTTTTAAATTTCTGGGTTTATTTAACTGATATATTTTTCACTTTTAATGTTATTGTAGTGCATTGCATTAATAGATTTTCCTTTTTTAACAGGTAGGAGTTATTTTTAATGTATTTTCCTAGCAAAAAGTTAAGATTGTTTTCCTTTTCATCTTTTTTTTTTTTTTTTTGGTGGCACTGGGGATCAAACTGACAACCTCACCCCTGCCAGGCAGGTGTTTAAGACACTGAGCCAAATTCCCGGCCCTAGTTTTTTGAGACAGGGTCGCATTATATAGTTCAGGCTGGCCTTGCACTCACATTGTAGCCCAAGCCGGCCTCAAACTCACAAGGCTTCTCCTACCTCAGCCTCCCCAGTCCTGGGATTAAAAGCATGCGCCACTATGCTCAGCTTCTTTTTCATCATTTTTAAACTTTTTTTATTAGTACATATTTGCAGTACATAATGTTTACATTTATTGTGGGGAGTTGGACCATGTACGTAACTCACAGATTAATAAATTTTCTTACATTATTCCTTCCGTAGTAAACTTTATTTGACCATAAATTATGATTATTATTTTTATACTTTATTATATTTGAATTCCTCATGTTATATTTATATTTTTGCAGAATTATTCATAAATGAAGCTAATCGATAATAATTTTCTTTGCCCACACTGTTCTTTTTTTTTTTTTTTTTTTTTTTTGAGACAGGATTTCACTGTGCAGTTCAGGCTGGCCTTGAACTGACTTCACAGCCCAGGCTGGACTCAAACTTGCAGTAATCCTCCTGCCTCGGTCTCCCAAGTACTGGGGTTACAGCTGTGCACCACCACACCTGGCTTCCTATGCTGTTGTCCTGCTTTGGTATTAGCATTATACTGGTCTCACACAATGCACTGGATATTGAAAATATAGTCTTTATTTCTTAGACATAAGGCTTTAAATATTTGAACAAACTTGTTCATTGTGTTTTACAAAAATTCTAATTGTATATTCAATGTATATATTCTTCATAATTAATTTTAGATTCTGCTGAAATTTAAGTGTGTCCCTCAAGGATTCATGTGCTGGAAGCCTGGTCCTGTGTGACAGTGTTGAAGTGTTAGAACCTCTAAGAAATGGGGCTTACAGCATTGTTTTTTTCTTTTTTGGGGGGGGAGAGGATAGGGTCTCACTATGTAGTTCAAGTTGGCCTTGAACTTGTGATGGCCCTCCTACCTTGACCTCCCTAGTGCTGGATTACAGGCGTGTGCCACCACACCTAGCTGAGGCTTACAGCTTTTCTAAAATTTGAACTTGTTGTCAGATCAGTTCAGTTCCACCTTGGATTAAGGTAATCTTCACCTACTCTAATTCTTTGCCAAAAGAAAAAGCAAATTCTGGAGGAAGATAACTCTCCAGTTTCCACCGAGTCAGACACACAGATTATCTTTACAATGCTTTATACAAGATATCTGACATTTGCCATGTGTCACAATGAACACCTCTAGTTTTAGCACTCAGGTGACTGAGGCAGCAGGATTGCCATGAGTTTAAAATCTGGGCTACATAGTGAGCTCAAGGCCAGTCTGAACTGAATGGTGAGACCCTGTCTCAAAACAGCAACAACAACAACAACAACAAAATATGGCATTCAATCAGAAATAACCAAGCATGCATATAAAACTTATCAAGCAATTAAAATGAATAAAAAGCCAAACCAGGAGGCAGCACCATTTGTGGACTGCCAGGGGAGAGAACAAGGCCTCACCAAGAAGTAAACCCACCACTGTGAATCAGCACCATGCACGGGCTGCCACCAGAGTGGGGACAGCCAGACCCAAGCCTCTCCCATGAGTCAGTGCCATTCGTGGACTGCAGCGGGGAGAGAACAAGGCCTCACCAAGAAGCAAGCTCCCCCTGCAAACCAACACCATGTGCAGGCTGTCACTGGCAGGGAGACGGGCAGACCCCAGCCCCTTCTGGCCTATGGGCTGGCAAACAAGAAGAATCAATCCCCACCCCTGTAAGAAACCAGCAGATCCAGAGAAACACAGGCTGTGATGATAGCTATTGAGGTGAAATGCAAATTGATGCTTGTAGTGTTTTGGTGTTTCACCAACCTTGTAGGTCTAGGGCCAGTGGTCTGATCATCTGTTCAGAAGATAGCGGTACGCATTGTGACATCTAGAGGGGATCTCCTTCTGTGGGTGGTGGCCATTGTTGATTCCCTATTGTCTTGTTATGAAGTCCTGTATCATTTTCATTGTTTTGTTGCATTGGGTTTTATCCTCTTTTGTTTTGTTTGATTTTGTTATATCAAATGACATGAGCAGCTATTTCAAAGATAGCAAGATACATTATGGTAGCCATTTTAGATTTAATATTGGCTTGTTTTGAAGTCCTTTATTGCATTCATTGTTTTGTTTTTATTGTTTCCATTCTATTCTGTTCTGTTTGATTTTTAGTATGTCTGAAGTTATCTGCAGCTATTTTGAAGACAACAAGAGGTATTATAGTAACTATTGCTGATTTTGTAATGTTTTGAAGTCCTGTATCACTTACAATGGTTTGTTTTGATTGGTTTTATTCTGTTTTATTTTCCTTTGTTTTATCCTCTTTAAAATTAAAAAAAAAAGAAAAGCCAGACCAAATGGGATCCAAAAATCAGAATTATTAGAAATAGACTTTATAGCATTTATGATTCACCTTTTTAATACAAGAGGATAAGATGCAACATTTCAACCTCCAACAATACCCCCAAAAAAATCTGTAACAAAGATTTCATCCTAAACAATGGTACTAGGAAACAAAATGTTGGCCTAGTACTAATCCTAGAAAACACAATAAATGAACAGAAGATATAAATAGATGGCCTCAACACTAAATAGAAAAAAGAATGAGTTAGATTATAGTAAAGAGAAAGAAGCAAAAATCATACATAGTGCTGCATCAGAATAATGGCTGTATTTTGGGAGAAGGAACGTTCTTCTCACTATATAGTAACTAAATAGAAGCACTTTCTGGTGTATTGGTAATGTTCTATTACTTGAAGTTAATAATGTTTATGAGGTAATATCCACCTTGTGAGAATTCATAAAATGTGCATGTAAAATTAATGAAACTTGACATTTATGTTCAGTGTTAGTAATCGCTCCGCTACTGTAATGAATCATTGATACAATCAATTTGTAAAAAGAAAAGTTTTATTTGCCAAAAAAAAGGTAAGGAAGAAAATAAATGGGGCCTTATAGAAGGTATTTAGGTCACTGTGGGTATTGCCATTGAAAGGGAATAATTCTGGACTGATCAAGTGAGTAAATTCTCAAGAGGAGTTGTTATAAAGATACCAAAACTGGCCTCTCCCTGATCTCTGGCTTCCTGTCTCACTAGGTGATTTCTGAACATTCTCCTGCCATTGTGATACCACCTACCATGAACGCCTCACCAGAGCCAGGCAGATGTCAGTACCATGCTCTGAAAACCCCAAAACTGTGAGCTAAACAAGCCTTTTTTCTTTATAAAGTACTCAACTCCATTTATTATAGCAACAGAAAATGAATCAGTACATACTAGTTTAGATTTATACACTCTATCAATATAAATCATGAAAGTTTTATTAAGTGTTCACAGTATAATTACAGATTATACTGTATTGTGAGTTGAATGCAAGTTCATAAAATGCCAGGGTTACAGCTCAGTGGCATAAGCCTGTGTCTGGCAAGCACAAGGTCCTGAGTTTAATTCCTGGTACCAAAAAAAAAAGTTCACAAAATGAAATTTTCTTTATTTCTTTATTTTAAAACTGCCTGTGTTATTTTATTTAGCTATGACTTTTATAAGTGCTATATTGCTAGATTTGTTTTATGTACTCAATGTGCTAGTTTCCATGATTTGGTGAGATCATCTGTAAACATTTCTGATGATTGCTGATGTGTTTGAATCAATTTTATCTTCTTAGCATTTGTTTTCTGCTTATAATCCTTTTATCCTTTTTTGGGGGGGTTGTTTGTTTGTTTGTTTTTGACTTGTTTTGTTTTGTTTCCTTGCAATGTCAAAAGATCCCACTGAGATAAGGAGCCTACCTTGCCCTACCTGTAGAATAAATTCACTGACTCCAACTGTGAAAACATAATTTTTAAAACACATTAGTAAGAGGCATAAAGGAATTCATTAGGCAAAAATTTTAGAGTACACACTCAAAGAAATACAGTGTATACCAGACAGAGAGATTATTTTCCTGAAACTGGGTTATTTCCTGGAACATTTATGTTTTTTTTTTTTTTTTGAAGGGTATAGAAACCCAAATAAAAGGAGGCCTACCCCCGAGAAGGGTATTGGTCCATTTTACAGGTGTGAGCCCAGTTTTCTTTTTTCTAAAATAGATAATTTAAACATTCTTTGAATTTCTCAATCTGTTTATTCATCTTAGAATCAGGTTCCTATTCATTACTCTTTTTAATTTAAGCCAATTTATGGACTTACAGTATTTTGAAGGAATTTGGGTGTGGCAGATCTGCAAGGAACAGAGCACAAATCAACCAAGGGAAGGCTAATATGAATTCTCTTTGGTACTATGACTGGGTCCCAGAAGTTGCAGTCTTCTTTATTTTTTATTTATTTATTTATTTTTTGCAGTCTTCTTTAAAGTATAAATTTTAGTTATGATTTTCTTTGCCTGCTTTCTATTTGTCTTTATTTCTTCTATCCTACCTCATTTATACTTGTTTGGGAATGATAGGCTGCATTTCTATGATTTTGATGGTTACCTTTAATGTTTACATTCACATTTAACTGTAAGTTTGCCTTCAAAAATCTAAAGTTGGTCAGTATTTTATTCTCTCCTAAACACAATATAAATCTCCCTGTCTACTGAATGGCCCCTCCTCCCAATAATACATACGTTGTTATCTAGAGTTTGGTTTCCTTTTTTTTTTTTAATTACAGTACTGGGGATTTAATCCAGGGCTTCATACCTGATAGACAAGAGCTCTACCACAGAGCTATTTCCCAGTCTTTTTAATTTTATTTTGAGGGTCTTGCTAAACTGTCTGTTTGGGATATTCTTGCCTCAGCCTCCTGAGCTGGGATGACTAGCGTATGCCACCACGCATAGATGCTTTCACTTTTTTAAGACAATAAATTGGTATCTCTTTAAGGTATTAATCAACAGATAGTTAAATTTGCTGATATACCTTATCAGTTTCTATTTTCACTACTGTTATGTGCCATGCCTTTCCTCTGGATTTTTGTTTTTATTGAAGTGTATCATTTAATAATTCTTTTACTGAGTTGATGAGCGACAAATTCTCCTAGTATGTAGGCTAACCCCATTTTTAAATGATACTTTAACAAGGTATAAATGTCTAGATTGCAGCAATTTCCCCTTAATCTTTTTCCATTGTCTTTTTTTTTTTTTTTTTTTTTTTTTTTTGTGGCACCGGGGATTGAACTCACAACCTCTCACCTGCCAGACAGGCGCTTGAGCCACTGAGCCAAACTCCCAGCCCTGGATTTTTGAGGCAGGGTCGCACTATGTAGCTCAGGCCGGCCTTGCGCTTGCGTTGTAGCCCAAGCCGGCCTCGAACTCACAAGGCTCCGCCTACCTCAGCCTCCCGAGTGCTGGGATTAAAGGCGTGCGCCACCACGCCCCGGCTTCCATTGTCTTTTGATGTCATGAAAAATATGCTAGGAGACCAATTGATGTATCTCTGTCCCAACCTGGGCTACAAAGTGAGTTCAAGGCCAGCCTGAACTGTATAGTGAAACCTTGCCTCAATAAAGACAAAAAAAAAAAAAGACTCTTGTCTTTAGTAATTACCAACTATAACATCTTTTTTCAGCACAGAGGATTGAACCGATGGGCATTCTGCCACTGAGCTACATCTCCAACATTTTTAAATTTTCGCCCAGGCTAACCTCAAGTTTATGATTCTTCTGCTTCATCTTCCCAGAGTGCTGGGATTATAGGTAGGCACCACCATGCCTGGCTCAGGCACTGCACCTTTAACTAGTGTTTCTCTTCTATTACCTTTATCCTCCATGTCTCTTAACTTCTCTTTTGTATTAACTTTTCATCTTTTCTCTCTGCTCTGTTTTAGGAGAATTCATCAGGACTGCCTTTGATTCACCACACTGTCCCTTTAACGGTGCCTGGTCTAGAGTTGTTTCATCTATTATGTTTTTAAATTTTCTGTTTTTAATTGCTTAACTGGTCTATTTTCATATCCACATGTGCTTGTTTCTTTTCTGTTTATTTTTATTTGTAATTTCACTCTTTTGAATAAAGATTGTTCTTTCACTCTCCTGCTTGAACATCCAAACATAAGTATTTTAAAATCTTTGACAGACTAGTCCATTAAGCTATCAGTGCCTGCAGTAAATTTATTGTCAGATTACTGATTTGTAGTTTATCTTTTTTGGTTTTAGATTTCTTTGGTTTGGAGGCTCTTTGATGGCAAGGGAATGGGTCTGCATCTTCCTGCCTTTAAACCATTGTATCTAGCATTTTTTGTTATTTTCACCCTGCCTCAGGGACTCCTGTACAAAATCAGGTTTTATGACAGCATATCCAGAATCTCATCAGATGGTATCCAATGGGCAACTTGATCTAGTTCCAGGATCTAAGAAAGCATCCTCCCACCATCCTAGACCTATGGCTTACTAAAACCCATAAACCTTACAAATTCTTAACAATTGATTTTCCCCCCTTTTAGCCTCTTTCTTAGATGAGGGTCGAGAGGGCAGTGAGCCAGTCCAGCCACTGATGACTGTCATCTTTCTTGCATGGATTTTGTTTAGCCCCCTTTACCCTGCAGAACCATCTCAGCTTCCAGACCCAGAGCCTCCCAGCCTGGGCCTTTATATCCTCATCATTTTCTCTCTGTTCTCTTTCTGTCTAAGCAGTTGTTCCTCCTGATTTTGAATTCAGCCACATGTTTTTTTCCTTTTATATTTATAGATGTTAAGAATTTGGACTAGAGAGGTTGTATCACATACTAGTTAACCAGAAAGTCAATTTCATAGCTTTTCATAAGTTGTTCCTTTGTCTACAACAAATTTCTAATACTCTTCTGTCTTCAAATCAGCACAACTTCTCTGAATTCCCACCATGTGAGTAACTTTTTTTTCCAGATAAATGACATCTACATCATTGATGCTTTTCTATTCTGCCTTTTACTACCTCATAATTACTTTTCTTACTATCTGTCCCTTAAGGACCTGACTCACAGTTCATAGTTATCTTTGCAGCTTCTGGAGCTTAGCAAATTTGTCTAGCACATGGTAGGTGCTCAATATAAATTTGTTTTATTAAACTGAGTAAAATGGAGCAGGGACCCTAAACAAGTTCAACAGGATTGTGTTTTAAATTCTTATATCCAAACTCTTCAAGCTATCGTAATGCTTTACTACTGTCTGAATGTGGATTTAAATTAGAATTGAAATGGAAAGATTTAGGAACTGTTTCACAGTCATTGGGGCTTGGTGATATATTAGACATGGTATAGGATGGAACACAAGAAAGCAAACAACAGTGGAATTAACCTCAAAGCATCTAGCTCAAATGAGTGGGCACCTAATAACGTTCACCAACAAAATGAACATTGGGCAGATTTGTAGCAAATATAATGAGTGAAACTGAAGATACACTGAATTGGATAAACTTTTCATACTTCATGTCTATGTGTGTCAGATTGGCATAGGGATGTCATATTTACAACATAGTTCAGAAAAATCTCCAATCAAAAACTTTCATCTGGAATGTAAATGGTGTAATATTTTGATAAAGTTATTGGAAATTATCCACAACAATTTAGGAGATGTAATAAATAAAAACATCTTGTGTAAAATTGTCATTCTCCCACAGTTTGCATAATTTCTCTTGATGAGGCATATAACTGTTGAAGCATTTGCTTAATTGATAATTTGTGCATAATTTTCTAAACTTTGGAACATAATTATCATCACTTGTGTTGAAGTTAACACTGAAATGAAACACTGGCGAAATGTTTCAGACATCAACAAAGTTTTAAAGACAGCAAATAAAGAAGAAGAAAGAGAAATTTTTTGATTAACATAAGAACAGCAGGCTTCTGCCAAGCTCAATACATCTTAGCATGTCTCAGGGTGAAATAAATTTAGAAATAAACAGAGCATTTATCTAAAGGAAATCCGAGCAAGAATTTAATGAGTTAAACCAAGATCACGGGGAAAAGAAGGGGAAAAAAAATATATATATAAAACATGTTTTATATATATATTTATATATATATGTATATGTAAGATAGTTAAGATAATTATACATCTAGATTTTGTTCCTCGAAAGGAATGTTTTGTGCTAATATTGTTTAAGCAAGATATCATGCCTATATCCTGTACTCTGAATACTACTAATACAACAATACACAATGTGTCAACTATTGTAACTGTCCTGCTAACCTGTTTTGAAACTCGTTTTCATTGTTTGTTTATCTTTTTTCTCTTTAAAATAAATAAACCAAGATCAGAAGACTTTACTTTAATTCTGATTTTTTTTATTATCTGTTTGAATGTGGACAAGCCATTTAAAATCTCCATACCTTGATTTCCTTATCTTTCAAAAGGAATTACCACTGATTCTTGCAGTTTGTTATTCAAACATCTAGTCTACGTGTCACCTTATGTTTCGATTTCTTACTCATTAAAATCCATATTGGTTACTTCATAGGTCTGATGGGAGGATTAGATGAAACAATGCATATAAAGGAATTTTGAAAAGTTAAAGATGCTTTGCAAATGCAAAGGGTGAAAATGATATAGGATTTTTAAATCATGCTGATAAAATTATTTTGAAGTTGAGCAAGACTCGGTTGGCTACTAGTAAAATTTACTTCACAAATGCTTAAACTGAGGCATAAAGTAGATATAAATCTTTGCACTGCAAAGGATCTTAGACAGCACTCAAGTTAAGAAACTGAGTTCAGATGTGTGTACTGGCACACTCTGGGAGGAATGCAAGTTCAAGCTCAGCCTGGGCAACTTAATGACCGAAAGACCTTGTCTCACAATTTAAAAAAAAAAAAGACTGAGGATATAACTTAGCAAATGCCCTGGTTGAATCTCTTTGGGGATGAGGAAAAAGAAAGAAGCTGAGTTCCAAAGATGGGGAACCAAAATGTCACAGAGATATAATGCCTTGTGTTAGGTTACTATTGTTACATACATATGACCTCAAATTTAGAACAGCAGTCATTTTATTATCTCGCGTGGTTTCTGTGGCTCAGAAATTTTGGAAGAGTTCATCTGGGAAGTTCTAATTTAAGGTCTCTCATTGGGTTATGATCAAAGGGTGGCTGGTGCTGGAAAGGCAGGGAGCAGGTAGGGGGTTGGAGCAGCTGGACTGATCAGGGTTCGATTCTTCTCATAAACTCAGCAACCTTTTCTGTAGCCTCTCCAGGCAGGCTGCTTTGGTGCACTCACAGCATGGCAGAGTCTCAGATTGCTTACATGGCTGACAACAGCTTCAAGAGAGAATAGTCCAGCAAAATGGGGGGAGGGGACCATCACCTTTCATGACCATACCTTGAAATTCTCACAATGTCACTACTACTATACTCTAACTAGTAAAATGGTTGTAAAAGCCCACTGAGTTTCTAGGGGATGAGACATAGATCCTACTTCTTGATGAGAAGAATGTCAAGATCTTGATGAGAAGAATCAGTGGGATGGTAGATACTATGCAGCGTTCTTCAGAAAATGCAATCTGCCATGCCTACTGGTTCCTATTGGTTCTGCATACTTAACATTTAGCATATATTTGCTTATCAAATTGAATTGAGCATTAAAATGTTCTTCAGTTGAAAAAATTATGAAGTTATTTAAAAGTAGTAATTTGACCACAGCACCAAGAGGAAAACCTAATCCCGCACTTTTTTTTTCTTTTTTCTTTTTTTCTTTTTCTTCTTTTTTTTTTTTTGAGATACTCTCACTATGTAGTTCAGGCTGGCTTTAGACTCAAAGCTATCCTCCTGCCTCAGCCTCCTGAGTGCTGGGATTGCAGATGTGTGCCACCATGCACATTTGATTTTCTCCTCCCAACTTCTCCATTTTTCACAGTGGAGAAGTAATTGTAGCTAAAAATGAAAAATAAAGAAATGAGATGTAAATGTTAACTGGTTGTGTCAATTTGAGTGAGAAACGTCCAACTAAATTGGATTGGTGTTGTTCTGAGTGTGGCTGAGGGGATTTCCTCAAAGTAGAAGACCCACCCTAGGGCAGCTTGTTGCATGAATGGTATGAGGGGAAATGAAGAAGGAAGGGTCGCCTCTACTTCTTCAGAGGAGCTTCAGCGTTTGCCTTCACCGTGGACATCAGCAGCAGCCTCCAGCATAAACCCATCAGCCTTCCAGCACAGACCCTGCGGCCTGCTGATACGGACTTGCACAGGACACTACTATGAGCTCCAGACTTTTGACTGGATCTTTTGAATCTCCAGCACACAGACAGACCTTTTTGCATTCTTCCACACCTGACTCTGTGGGCGGCCATTGTCAGCCACTCTTATAAATCCTTATATATTTGTATATCTTGCATTGAATCTGTTTTTCTTTTTTCTTTCTTTTTTTTTTTTTTTTTTGTGGCACCAGTGATCAAACTCACAACCTCGCGCCTGCCAGACAGGCGCTTAAACCACTGAGCCAAAATCCCAGCCCTAGTTTTTTTGAGGCAGGGTCGCACTGTGTAGCTCAAGTCTGCCTTGTGCTCGCGTTGTAGCCCAAGCCGGCCTCAAACTCACAACGCTCCGCCTACCTCAGCCTCCCAAGTGCTGGGATTAAAGGCGTGAGCCACCACACCTGACTATATTAAATCTGTTTTTCTAGTAAGCACTGACTGATACAAATGTGTTTTCTGGAGTTGTTCTGTCCAATACAAGAGTCACTAACCACTTGTGGCTGTTGAGCACTTGAATTATGGGAATGAAATGAATTTTTTATATAAATTTAACGTAGCCTAATTTCATTTCAGTTTATTTATTTATTTATTTATTTTGGTACCGGGGGTCAAACTCACGACCTCTCACTTGCCAGGCAGGCACTTGTGCCACTGAGCTAAATTCCTGGCCCACTTAGCTTAATTTTTAAAAATTATTTTTCTTATCCACAGTCTCATTATTTTACTCAGGCTGGTCTCAAACTCCTGGGTTCAAACAGTCCTTGTACCTCAGCCTCCCAAGTAGATGAAACTGCAGGTATGTGCTATCTTCCAACTAGCCTAACTTAAATGTAAAAATTGACACCTCCTGTAGTTATTGGAAAAAATTTAAGCTACCTGGAAATAATGGGTGTGCAAGTTTCCTTTTCCACTGTAAATTTTATTAAATACAGATTGAGTATTGCTGATAGAAATTTAGCATTTAACTTGAAATATGTTCTTAGTGTCAAATACATAGATTTCAAGAAAGTAACATATCTTGGGCAGGGGATGTAGCTCAGTGGCATAGTGCCTACCTGGCTAGTGTGAGGCCCTAAATTTGATTCCTGGGACCAAAAAAGAGAAAAGAAAAAACACCAAAAAAAGAGTGAGCAAGAAACTTATTGATTTCTTACATTTTTAATTATCTATTAAAAACTTTTAAATTATATATACGGTGTATATTTATATTGAACAATGTTGATCTAAAGAAGGGAAAATAAGTATCAAACCTACCATGCAAAAAGTAAAGGTGTTCTTTCATAAGAAAACTTACAGAACTAGCTGACCATCCAAAATATATGCATATATTACTTTGACAGAAAAATATGGCAAGATGGGAAACCTTTAGGTACTAGATGTCTTCTCTTTGCTTAGGAAATTATTTGGATGGCTGGCTTCCATCTGATCAATACCATATCATGTGCATATTTATCAACATGTAAACTACAACATTTCAATCCTTCCAGCTCTACTGTCTTTGTCAATATTTGATATCTACTTTTACCATAAAACATTGCATTGGTTTTAATTACAATTAAGTGAAAAGAAAGTTCTCATTTTATAGATGACAAAACCAAACATAATATATTGTAAGAATCTGCTCAAGGTCATACCTAGTGACAGAATTGTATCTTTCTCATGATCTACATGGCTTAGAAAAATGTGCCTATATAGATAAAAGTGTGTGTGCTATATTATTCTAAATCATTATAAATTTAATTATTATATGCTTTGGACAAAGAAGTAAACTGTTCTCCTTGGAAGTTGTGAATCTCCAGTTTCTAGAGTTCAGAAAATACACATTTCAATTGTTTTCTATTTCCAAAATCTTTCTTTTTCTTTTTTTAACATGTCATTTGAGTAAAAAGGAAGATAGTGACATTGCTTATCTCATTCATGTTCCTATAAAAACTAGTTGGAGAAAGAAGAATATTTCAACCAATTTCTAGAACAAAAAAACCTAGAAAATAAACGACTTTAAAAAACTGGAGTCAGTGCCATTTGCAGACTGCAGAGGGAGAGAACCAGGCCTCACTGGGAGGTGGTCCCTGCCTGGAAACCAGCTCCATGTGCGGGCTGCTGCTGGAGTGGGGATAGACACACCCAAGCCTCTCTCTGTGAGTCAGTGCCATTCACAGACTGCGGAGGGAGAGAAGCAGACCTCACCGGGAAGCGATCCCAGCTGGGAAATCATATCATTTTCATTGTTTTGTTGGGTTGGGTTTTATTCTCTTTTGTTTTGTTTGATTATGTTAAATCTGATGGCATGAGCAGCTATTTCAAAGACAGCAAGACATAGTATGGTAGTCATTTTGGATTTACTCTTGGCTTGTTTTGAAGTCCTTTATTACATCCATTGTTTTGTTTTTATTGTTTCTATTCTATTCTGTTCTGTTCAATTTTTACTATGTCCAAAGGTATCTGCTGCTATTTTGAAAACAACAAAAGGCATTATGGTAACTATTGTTGGTTTTGTAAGGTTTTGAAGTCCTGTATCACTTTTACTGGTTTATTTTGATTGGTTTTATTCTGTTTTATGTTTTATTTTCCTTGGTTTTATCCTCTTTAAATAAAAAGTAAATAAATTAAATAAAAAGTCAATGTCAGGCACAGTGGTGCACACCTGTAATCCTAGCACTCAAGAAGCTAAGGCAGGAGGATCACTTCAAGTTCGAGGCCAGCCTTGGGTACACAGTGAGTTTAGGAACAGTTTGAACTACATAGCAAGATCATCTCAAAAATAAAATAAAAGCCGGGCATGGTGGTACCAGCCTATAATCCCAGCATTCAAGAGGTTGAAGCAGGGGGATTGCAGCAAAGTCAGTGCCAGCCTGGGTTACACAGTGACTTCAAGGCTAGCCTGAACTGCATAGTGAGACCATGTCTCAAAAAATGAAAAAAAAAAAAAAAGGAAAAATAAAATAAAAAGCCTTGTGAAGATTGCTTTCCTGGGCCTGGGAGT
>RJWM01033790.1:0-20305 GCA_004363535.1 Dasyprocta punctata
ATTCATTTCTACAGAGTCAGGCATACAGCAGTCCACCTAAACACCAGAGAGTAGATTAAAAGGAGCTTTCATTCCACTCCCCAAAATGTAGCAATTTGTGTCCATAGAGTAAGTTGACAATAAAAAGGATAACAAGAAAAAAAGCATGTCGATTTATTCACATTCACGTACACAAGAGTCACAAAGTGAGACTCAAAGAAAGAGCAGATGATTGAAGCTTATGTATTTATTTCATAAGGGAGAGGTAAGTGAAGACTGGACTCTCTTAGAAGAATAAATGGTTTTTAGAGGAGATGAAGACCCCAAAGAACAGGCAATAACCTTGGACAAAATTCACCTGGGCTCTGGGTATGATTTCCATTCTAGTTTTCCTAAATCTTCTACACAATTTGGCCTTTAGATACATAGAACTTCGGAAAAAATCCCCTAGAAAGTAGAACTAATAAATATCCTAGCTACTAGACATTATTACTTTGTTGTATAAACTGACTTTCTGTTATCTACTTCAGGCTTTGTTATCTGAGCCAATCAGTACAAAAATCTTAAGGTCTACAAAGTAGAGGCCGGATCCCAGGTTCTAAACCCCGTAATAATTAGAGTTTTATTGGCCCAATGTTCACATACAGATGTATTTACTTAATTTATTTCTTGGCCATTATTATACTTAAAATAAGAAAAATTAAATTTCTTATTTACAAAATAAGGAAAAGTCTATATCCCCTTACATTCTACCTGTTGTACTTTAGTAAATATCTCAAGACAAAGGTTAATATTAGAGATAATTCATTATTATTCTTTTAATTTTTGCTCCCTGCCTGTTCAATATGCTTATAACATTTATATGTTCCAGACCTCCAACTCCAAGTTAAACTGATGCTTACTTGTTATATCCTAAAGCAAAATGTTGTGTATAGATTCAGGACTACTCTGCAAATGTGTCTTCTGCATTCTAAGACCTACTTTTAACATAGGGACTACAACTGCAACTGTGGGACCACTCCCCTCCACTCACATGAACCTGGAAAATACCTCAGGGCCAAGCCTCTAACCCTTGTCCTGTAGGCAGAGATAAGAATAACAAAAACCCCTGGAAAATTCCAAATCCTGGAATCAGGACACATGCATGCCAGGTTGTCTGGCATGACCTGCCGTAACCCTTGTTCACTTGGAGCTTATTAAACGTTCATGCATATGGATTAATTCTCATACGTTCAATTATAACTGCATTAATTGTGGGAAAGGACATACACAGTAGACACAGCCGACATGACTCAGCGCCCTGTCAATGCCATTGTCAATCATGCTCTGGAAAACCCGACTGGAGGCACCCTCGATCCAGCACAATATTTTAATTCTTATATCCAACACCGTCAGTGCTCATGCCATGTTTTTTCTTTCTGCCTGTCTGAGCTTGCTCACTCTGATTGTACCATCTCCTAATTAACTTCATTATAACTTTGCTGCTTTTTCCTTGCCATCAGATGCCACATCCGATTCTTTGTTCATAGGGCAAATGAAGGATTCCATCAACCATGGCAACACTTTCACAAGTTAACGCAATGTCAAATTCTGCCTTAAGGTTTGGTGACTTGCTAATAATAACCCTGTTTTCCTACATCTCCTTTAGGTCGATCAAGATGAGACTTCTGATCCCTGGATAGACCAGACCAGGTCAATGGCCTCTAGACCTGAAATAGCTGTAAGAAAATGAAGTTTTAGAACTTGTGTAACCCTCAACAATAAGGGGTCAAAGCTTGGGGTTGGGGTTGGGATTGGTTCAGTGAGGAGGGAGAAATATATTTAACAGACAAGGGAAATTATAATACTAAAATTATACCTTTTAAGAAAAACTACAACTGCAGAACACAAATGATTTTTTAAGATTTTCCCGTTTCAAGAAAAATTCCTTATGGCCCTTATTCCTGACAATAAGCCTACAAACTAGGCTCTGGGCCTGTGCCTTTCACTTGTAAATTGTGCCCCTCTTACCAACTGCCAACCTCAGGCAGTGGTCTGTTAAAAGCACAGCATGTTTTAGCTTCAAACATGTGAAAATGGTTTGTTTTAACTTAGCCCACCAAAGCAGCAAAACTGCACACACTAAAATGCACACCCTGGATAATCCATCTTGGGGACACCCCCAATTGCCCATCAGGATAACCCCCTTCATGCCTCAGGATGACTTTTTATTTCTTTATTTCTTTGAGTGTGTACTTTTAAAATTCTGCCTAATAAATCTCTTTATACCTTAAAAAAAAAAAAAAAAAAAGAGGGAAAACCAGAACTGAGTAGAGTTGAAAAGACTTTATTCAGGAGCTGTTACACTAAAGGGGAAAGAGACTGCCGTATAGAATTGGGCTGAACTCCAGACACAATATGGACAAGTGGGGATTTATAGCCACGGAATAGGGTAAGGTCAGAGGATGGGAAATTACTAAGAAATATCAAGGGCTAGGTGCTAATCCACAGTATTGGGGTGAAAAGCCTGATAACTTTCTTTGTTCATTATTAGAATAAATCCTGGGTTTATATTCTGATAGCAAAAGATAGGCTCACAAGTGAAAAGCACAACAAATTTATTTCACTAAATTTTACATGATGTGGAAACTCCAGAAATAAAGACCTAAAGATCCAGGGAAAACTATTTTTATGCTTGAGTTTGATTATGAATGAACAGGTTTAATAGAAATGTGATTGGGCAAAAAGTATACAGTATAATGGGTTGTGGTAGGAGAAATACTGCAAAGCCTCGGTCTAGATATTGCTTGCTGCCGTGTGTAGCATTCCTTTCCTGTCCTGATACATAAGGCTGGATCCTTTGGAATGAGGATCTTCATGGGGTGAAGGAGAAGGAAGAGAGTGGCCTTTCTAGGCTTTATGGCTTGCTTCAGGGAACAGAGGTTCTAGTTTCTGTGACTCACTTTTGGGAAGAGGAATTTGTGTGCTGAGAAACATTGTCTTTGGGAGTCTTACAATGACATTCAGTTCAAAGTACTCGGCATGTCAAAGTGTCATGCTTAGGATTACTGTGTTCTGAGTCCCAACAACAGGATTCTTGCTGAAGGCAAGCAGAGTGATCACACATCACTTGGGGGATGATAAGGGTGGAGGAATTTGATCAGATATTTAAGGCTATTTTTAAAATGACAGGAGTCTTGCTAAATTTAGGTAATTCATGTTAACAGGAACCAAGAACACACAGTTAGCACTGTAACCTATGGGATTTAGAGTTAGGTTGGGGTGTGTTTCATAGCACAGAGGTCTTATCTCACAGGACTGTGGAAAGGATTAAATGATTATTAAGTATATTTAGCTTAAGGCGGGTTTATTGAAAATATTTAACACCTGGCAGCTATAATTATTTCTCTTTTGTGGTCGTTATCATGATTGTAGCCATATGTTTATTTACACGATTATTTGTTAAACATCTTTATGAGATTTTAAAATCCAAGAAGACAGGAGGTTTCTGCATTCATTATTTTACCTTCAACAGTGACGGTACTGGGAACATGGTAGCAGAAGTGTTGCGAAAGCACCAATTTATTCAGCAAGTTTTTGAATCAATGACATTTAATGATGCCTTTTGTTTTTTAAGAAGTGTATGTCAATATATGAACTATATGGGAACAAATGCATGAATGAAGATTGCCAATAAATTTGTTTCACAGAGTTTTTATTTCTTTTCATAGAATTCCCAGATGTGCTTAGAAAAATCATTGCCAATTTGTGAATGAGGATCTGGATGAATGATTTATTTGAAGACCATACATGGAACTGATTAGATAACAGTCACTGAGTATGCCAAACTTTTGAGTTGCTTATAATTTAGTCACTTTTAAACAAACTTACAACGTATGTTTGGAAATAAGATATCTTTTCCTAACTTATCCCAAATCATGTTTAAATCCCATGTAGAAAGACTTTAGCTTCTGGCATATAAGTAAGATTAAGATTAGAAACAGAACATATTTAAGCTTAACAACATTTTAAAAATCTTAATTTCTAATGTTAAAGAAAATGAGAAACTGATAGCAGTTCAAATTGTGTTGTAATCATTTGGTTTACAAGACATTGTGAACTGAGTGGCTTGTAAGTAACAGAAGTTTAGCTCGCATGCCTGTATAAGCCACAAATCCAAGGGTAAGAGGCTGATAAATTCAGCAGCAGGTGAGGGTCCACTTTCTGGATGGTGGAGAGCGGTGTTGTGTGGGGCAAGTGCTGCTGACAGTAAGGTAACTGCTGCAGACTGCTCAACCAAAAGACTCAAGAGACGGAAAGAGTGGAAGGGGACAGACTAACTCCAAGCTGGCCCTGAAGAAGACGGCGGGGCTTCTTTGCCGCTTCAAATTTCTATCTAGTGGGACTCAAATCCGAAGGGCTTTTATAGAGAAAAATGGGGTGCAAGAGATTCCCAAACTCAGCAGAGGTCTTCTTTAGACAGCACTTTTGGTCTAGTGAGCTATTTTCAGCTCCTCTTCTTGATCAGAACTGGACCTTCACCTCCTGGGGACATGATCTGCATTTTCTTTTCAGACACACACATTACTTTTTCACAAATCCATTCATATGAGGTGAGGAGAAAAGAGGGTGTTATCCAGGCCTCTCTTTAGAACTCAGAACACCACGTGATAAGGAAGGGGTGTTACAGGATTAAGGAAAAAGTTTAGGAAGGAAATGTATTCTGTTAAAAAGGGCTTTTCCTTGCTGAGCAGCTCCATCTCTGGAGTAAGGGAGCTGTCTGGACCAGGAGGGCCCTTTTACAACCAAATCCCCTCCAAAAGTTTGACTTCCTAAAATCATCACATAGAGGATTAGAACTTCAACACATAAATTTGGGAGAGGGGCAGGACAATAACCTTCAGACCATGCCAAGTGGTAAAAACTATTTTATTCAAGAACTACTTAGGGAGAAAGAGACCTAAAAATATTACTGGGTTCAATTCCAAATACATCACAGATCAGTGGGGGCTTGGAGCTATGGAGTGAGACAGAGTCAGGAGATGGAAAGTAGCCATGAGGGCAGGCCAATGTGACTCAACATCACTGAGGGTAGTATGGGGATAAGGAATCTGATCAGATGTCAAAGGTGATCAGATATAACCATTGGGGTTGCTCTGCAAATTGACTTGGCCAAATCCTCATGGAAAGGCTGTGTTAGTCTGATAAGAAGGGGCTCAAGTTGAAAAAACAATTTAGAGGGCCAGAAATAAAATTTAGTTAAGGAGAGAGTTCTTGTTGCTTACAAAATCTTTTTCCCCCTTCTGTTATTTTTCAGAGGATACTAACCAAAAGTTAAAAATTGCTAGAATTTTGCAGGTAAACATGTTTTTTTCTTCAACCTTCACAAGTTCTTAGTTGAAATGAGACCGTGTAACAAAAAATATTAACCAGAGAAACAGAGGCTTATTAATATGTATATTTTAAAAATACTTGGGTGACATCACAGTAGTGAAATGGCCTTGAATTCCAACTTAGAATTCAACAAAGAAACATAAATTTTTAAAAAAAATAACGGGACAAAGGAAAAGCACTTTGAGTCTCTATGGGTGGCAAATGGGAGAAGAAAAACAAAAATAAGTAAACAATAACAACAATAAAATGTTGACAGATAAAGGGTAGGTAGCATAACTTACCGATGTAGATCCCTCTGGGACTGTCTCCAGGCTTGTGGGAGTTCCAAGTCGCCTTCAGTGCTCTCCCTGGTAGGAGGAGTAGAAGGATGCTTTTTGTCATTATAAGTCTGTGTCCTGCTTTTAGGCAAAGGGAGGAAAGGAAGAGAGCTTTCCTGTAACTCATTTTTTCTAATTTCCTTCAGTTTAAGATCCTTTTTATTTAAGAGTGGAATGTTTTGGTATCCAGTATTGTGAACCATTATTTCAGGGTAGTTGTCTTACAATTTACTATTCAAATACATGAATGAAACTAGTCACAGACTTTTGAAATACCTTAAATCTGATGAAAGCCAGGTTCATTGCATAAGAGAAAAACTACTGTTAAGGGGAAGACATTGAGACTGGAATAATGTAGTATTATAGCACTTGGTGTAAAACCGTGAGCACATTTGTAGAATGTAAGTAGTGAAGCACAGGGCTGTCAATCAGTGATTATTAAAGCACTTAGATTAAGAATATAGTCTGCATGGAACTAATTTTACTATCGTTTGTTAACAGTATACCTATTTGAGAGTTATGAGATTTATGTCAAAGGGAAGTATGGGTCATTTGTGTGTCACTGACTAACAGCCATAAACATGTCTGGAATGGTATGTGTAAGTTTCCCATCCTCAGGCAGCCTTAGCGGTGGCTGGCACAATGACTTGAGATCAAAAGTTACTCTCTGCAAGAAGCGCTGCACAAGTGTTTCCAGGGGATGACTTTCTCGCCAGAACTCATTTTAATGTTCCTTTGGCTCGGAGCATGACCGAGACTGGGAACAGTAGGTGTTCAGCACCCATGCACTGAGCGATGACTGGCTATGCTGGACTTGCAAAACGGTTGCTCTGAGACCTGTGCTACTTGAGGGAGCTCGCACAGCTTGCTTCAGAGTATGAGAAAGAAGAGGCTGCATGTCTTACCCCACGATGAGGGGGAGACAGAGTTGTTTTCCCCTCATTTCACACCAGTGACAGGAAACTTCGGAAAAACTGAAAGAGAGCTTGACCTATACCTTGGAGCTTGCATAGTGCAAGGCCTGGTGTCAGACTGTCAGAGTCCCAGGAGTTCTTTTTCAATAGTCCCTCCCCATATTTGTGACAATTCTTTAAAATAAAGCCTGTTTTCACTAAGTCTGGTTTGTTTTTTATTTGTCAGGACTTTCAGGAGCTGGGTGAGAAGGAATCAGTGCAAGGCTGGGTCAGTTGGTGGAAACACTCCCTGGATCAAGACTGCAGGTGAGAGAGCCCAGAAATGACTTGGGGTGTGGGACAATGCCTCCAAAGAATCAGAAAGGCCTCCTATGAAAATAGAAAAATCAGTACATACGGGGAATCTGTTCAGCAGTGTCAGGTGAGGACTGTATTTCTGGAAAGACCTTTCTGCCTATTATTATTTTTCTCTTCCTGGTGAGTCTCAAAAAAGTAGGTAGAAAAAAAAAAAGGTAGCTAGAAAATGTAGAACATGATGAAGGAGAAAATGGCTAGCACCGATGATAATTCTGTCCTTCAAACCTGAAATCTTTAATACTAGAGCAGAAAAACATTTTGTATTGAATGACAATGCTGAAGCTTTTGTTGTGTTTTATTTTGCCTGTTTTTTGGGGCAAGGTCTCAGTATGAAGTTCAGGCTAGCCTTGAACTCAATTTTGTACCCCAGGCTGTCCTTAAACTCATGGTAGTCCTCCTGCCTCAGCCGCCCAAAAGCAGGAATTACAGAGGTGCGCCACCGTGCCCAGCTCAATTTTGAGTTTTGATATGACAATTGACTGGACTTTTTTAAAATCTTAAGGTGAGTAGAGAATTTTTATTGACTGACAGTGCTTGCAAAAGTAAAGATCTCATTATAAACCTCTTTCAGGAAAGAGAACATTTATTCCTTAGATTGGCTTTGATGGAACAATGTTAGAAAGTACAATGTTCTGTTCTCAACAAATACCTGTTTATCTATGGGAATTCCATAGTACCACACATTGTCAATTATTTTCTTTTTGAGTAAAATGAAGAAAAGAGGAAAGTGAGCCTTATGGCTTGTAGCTGATGTCTTCCTCAAAGCCCCATGGCCTCACAGGCAGGGCTTTCCTGAGGTGGCTATGAAGCAGAAATCAGTGTATTTTAAAGGGCTGTTCTCTGTCTCTGAGGAGGACTGTCCTGCCTCCTCCAGCCCAGCACATTGTGCGAGGGGGATCACAGTTCCCTAAACCTGCAAGCTCTGCCTACTTCTCCTCCTCCCCGTCCCTTACAGCTCCCTAATTTATGGCTCCACTCCCCTCATCTTAGGTTAGATTCCCTACCTGAGTGAGGCTGGCCAGATAGCTAGAGTTATAAACCTGTTGTTTTTAATACCTGCCTTTGTTTGAGCTCTTTTTTCCCACCACAAACTTAATAAAGAACTATGTGACACTATCTTGGGGACACAAAGGTTATGAAGTGTGAGCTTCTCTGAGCCAGACTTGCCAAATAAAATCTTTCTCCACTTTTCCAGCATGCATTCTTAGTTCCTTAGCTGTCTAAAAAAGTCTAGTATTCTGTTTTCCACAACAGCTGGATCTAGCACACGTGATGCTAGGATTGAAGATGTGATACTGGGAATGATTCATGGTGCAATGCTAGGGTTAAAGGACATACCATAGGGGCAGGTAGCCTGGATAAAATACAAGAGACAGAAAGAGGGCTGTTGTGGTCACTGCTTGTTGTTTGCTGTCACTTGCTGCTGTGCTGCCTTCTGCCTTCTGCCTGCCATGAACTGTTTCTCCTCTGTGATGCCCCTCTGCCATGCCACCCTGCCTTGGAGCCAGCCAACTATGGAATGAAGTCTCTACAAACTGTAAGCCAAATCTTTTCTCCTTTAACTGTAAGTGTTAGGTATTTGGTCTCAGCAACAAGAAAAAGTAAGTAAGACAGTGAGTATACTAATCATAATTATATAAATTGATCTTTTTGGTTGTTAGCTAAATATATATTGAGTATCTGCTTTACATTAGGCATTAGAGAGACACAGCCTATTGTCTTGGACATCATGAGAGATGACCATGATACCTAATTTTATGTGCCAACATAACTGTGCCAAGGGATGCAAATGTTTTTCCAAGTGTTTCTGTGAAGCTGTTGCTGCCTGACATGGACATTTGAATTGGCAGACTGAGTAAAGTAGGTTGCTCTTCTTAACACAAGTAGGTATTGTGCCACTAAAATCTTATTTATGTAGCTAGATTAAGAGACTCCCGCAGAGGTGGTTGGATCATCAAGGCATAGTACTCATCAATAGAATAATCCATTGGTGTTTATAGCTAAGTGTGGTGTCCTCAGGTGGGGTCAAGGTAGAAGAGATGGGTTGCTGAGGTCAGCATATGGAGGGATAGCTCTCACTGGCATTCCTCCTCTGTGCTCTGCTTCCCAGCTTTGTTCCACCATGCTCTTCTACCACAGTGTTTCTGTGTTGGAGCCAATTAGGATCTGAAGCCTATGAAACCGTGAGCCCAAACTAAATCCCCTTTAAGTTACAGGTATCAGGTACTTTTTCCCAGCACTGAAAAAGCAGCATAAAATCAATCTAAAGAGCAAAAACTTGAGTAAGAGGAAATTATTGATGCCTGATACCTTGAACTAAGACATGAGTATTTTTCTGTCTTCAGATTTGGAGTCAAACTGGAAAGTAGGCTTATTGAGAGTTTTGAGCCTATAGACTAGAACAGACACCACCAGCTCAAGTGTGTCTCTAGGCTTTAGGTTTGGATTGGAGCATTATCACTTTTCGGGGTCTTCAGATGTCCACTGTAAAACTTGGGAATTCACAGCCGCCATGACTGTAATAAATAGCAAACCAGACAGACCCAGCTACATTTCTTTTGAATTCATGACTCAATGAAGTTGAGATAATACATGTTTATTGTTTTAAACAGTAAGTTTTAGAGTGATTTTATCATGCAATAGTAGATGACTAATACACCTCATCTTATAGACGAAGAAGGTATGTCACAGAGAGGTTAAATGACTTGATTGGTATCCTCCAGCTAGAAGTGAAAAAAACCACAGTTTTAACTCACATTGTCTACTTTAGCACAATTTTTAACCATTATATGCTATACTTCTATTACTTAAAGAACATGAAGTTTAGCAAGAGGGATGAACAGAATTTCCAGGTGGATCATAAGTACATGAGCTCCATTTCTAGTAATTTATTTTATCATTATTTTTTCAGATTTTTAAATAGAGTACATTCTTTAGAGCACTGGTTTAGTCTATTCTTTATTATAACAATATCTTAGGCTAGATACTTTATAAAGATTGGAGGTTTATTTAGCTCATTTAAAAAATTTTTATTTTAAGAAGAAAAGCAGATAATGAAAACGAGTTTCAAAACAGAGTAGTAGGACATTTACAATACTTGATACACTGCGTGCTGGTGTCTTGTAGTTATTTAGAGTACAGGACATCAGCATGATATTTTGTCTAAATAATATTAGCACAAAACATTCTTTTCAAGGAACAAATAGAAGCTAGCTGTATGACTACCTTAACTATCTTGCATATACATATATTTTTTTCCTTTTACCCATTCTTCCTTTTCCCATCACAGTTTTTTTCTTTTAAACAGTTTCTTCCCAATTCACAATATATATTGTACTTTTTTTTTATTTTAAAGAGAAGAAAGAAAAAATAGAAAAATCGAGATGCAAACAAACTTTAAAAAAACAGCAAAAGCAAAATGACAGCAAAACAACAATAGTATATAGGTTTTCAAAATGAGATGACTTTTTTTTTCTTTTTTCTTTTTTTTTTTTTTTTGCGGCACCGGGGATCGAACTCAGTTTCACGCCTGCCAGACAGGTGCTTACGCTACTGAGCCAAACTCCTGGCCCTAGTTTTTTGAGGCAGAGTCACACTATGTAGCTCAGGCCAGCCTTGTGCTCGCTTTGTAGCCCAAGCAGGCCTCGAACTCACAATGCTCCTCCTACCTCAGCCTCCTGAGTGCTGGGATTAAAGGCGTGCGCCAATTGATTTCACAATGGTTGTTACACTGCATATTGTTATCTTCAAAATATTTGCTCAGGCTACCAGAAACAGGAATAAAACACAACAGCAAAATGCAACAAAACATTGGATTTCAAAAACAAGGCAGAAGCAATTCCCCCACAGTTGCCACAATGTATGTTGCCATCCTCCAAATAGAGGCCAAGACCACCAGACCCAGGCCTGTAAAGTCAATCAAACAACATAAGCATCAAGCTATTCCTTTCACCTCAGTTGCTATCCTCTCACCCGGTGTCCTCTGAGGTAGCCAATTGCTTACTGGGGAGAGAGGTGGGTTTGCTCTTCTGGTTCCCCCAGCCTGTGGACTGGCTGGCTCATGGGAAGGCATGCTTTGTCTTCTTGCTAAGTAGTCTCCTCCAGGTCCCTATGACCTAGATCATGGTTTTGGAGGCTGACAGTTAAAGTCTTTTGGGGACCATGGAAGACATCATCATAATGGCAAGAGCATGAGTGGGAGAGATGAGAGAGGAAGCTGGGAAACTACGGGCCAAGTTTGCTCTTTTGATGACATCTTGCTACAACGGGAGCCAGGCTCCGAAGATAACTCTATCAGTCCTTTCTGATGGCTGCACCCTAATGACCTAACTGCGTCCCTCAAGACCTCACCTCTTAAAGATTTTACCCTGTTACCTTCACAACAACGGGGATTATCAGGGATCCCTGCAGTGAGTCCCCAATTTCCTGCAAGGTGTTATGGAGCATAGCAAAAAGAGCAAGAGACAAACAGCAGTGCAATGGGAATCTGGGATGGCCAGTGTTCATGGGGAGCACAAGGCTATCATGCAGCCAGAACCCTGGTATTTATCGATTACATTCACACTGAGATAAATGGTGAGAGGATTATGACTGAATGAGCTAGGTAAGTGCACCGGCAGGCAAGGCTTGTAAAAGAGGGAACAAAGCACTCTTGTGAAAGGAACAGAGCAGCTAGATGCAGGTTGTGGTTAAAGAGTAACTTGCTTTGTCGCCAGTTCTGGGAAGGAATTTTCTCTGAGTCACACATGTCTTGGTGGAGACATTAACGTATATCTTAACCCCAATATCACCACCCACCTCTCTGGGCTCCACTGTGGCCACTGGTGAGGAGCAATGCTGGCCCAACACGCCATCCACTTGTTTCCATGAAGACGTGTACACAGCCTCCGCCAGACTCGGTATTCAGTCAAAAGCCAATTTAGGAAAGTCACCTCTGTACAGCCTGCACTGCTCTCAAGTAAGCACAATCACGTTTTGGTCTGGGGTAGGGTGATGTGGTGGTCCTCCACAGGGACCAAGCTTCCAGCATATGACTCTCTGAGGACAAACTCAAATCATATTCAAACCACAGTGAATAGTTTTAGTTCATAGCAAAACTGAGCAAAAGGTACTTAATACATAAAGCCTTTGGAAGTATCTGACCTGATTCAAAGATTGCCAGTTGAAATCCATGATAAAGATTCTTCCATATGTTTTGTATGGGGAGGGGACAGATTTCTTTTACCCATGTGTATCTCTCTTCTCTACTAATATTAAGCTGGATTATTAAAATTTGATTTGTAATGAATTAGATATTTAATTTAAATAAATGAATGAAGTGTTAATGTTGTAATAAAATAACATTCAATATTCTCTTGTGAGGGTTCAAAATACATAAACTGTTTAATTTAACTCTGTGTTCTCATTTAAAGAAACTCTGTATCTGATCAGGTTCTCATACTGAACCATCACCCTGGTTTCTCTTTACCGTTGACATCAGCATAACTCCCTTACTGTGTCACTTATGACCATATTTTGTAGGGAAGAAATGATCCACCCATTACATGAGAAAAGAGGACCAAATCAATTTTTAATGTCACATCCCTAAGTTTTATGATGGAGAAAAGTTCAGAACTGTATAGCAGTTAACTTTTATCTTCACATTAATGGTTATTGCATCATATAAATGCTAAATTGGCAACCTATGTACCACTTTCATGTCTATTTCTTCATTACCCCTATGAAAAGTGAAACTCAAGTAGAATAGGTAGTGCACCAATTTAAACAAACCATTTAGTAGAAGAAATTTTTTTTATTATCTAAGGAAGTAAATGAATGCCTATTAGTAAATACCTATAGCATATTATATTTTCATTGGCATAGTGTGTATTTCATTATAATAGCAAAATAACATATACTAAACATTGTCAATGAGTAGTTTTGAGTGTGATCTCCTGGAATATTTTCACATTCTTTCTTGAAAATATTGCTGCTTCTGAATAAAGTCATGAAATTTTGGCGACCCTAGGATTTAGCTTGAAAAGATAAAGTAAGAAAGAGAAACCTGGAGAGCTATTAAGGAAACACCCATGTGAGTCAGAGCTTTTGACATTGACTACTTTCAGGATCAGTTTCATCTGAAAACTATTCTGTGGGGGATTGCGAAGCAAATGAGTATAGTCCAATCACTTTGCTTTCCTTCTCAGAGGACCGCCTGGATGGATTCCTGATTGGTTACCACTGAAAATGTATCTCTCATTTGAGTTGCTGATAAGTACTGACTGGCAGCCAGAAGAACATTTTATTCCTGATAAATGCATGGAGTACAGTTAGTCTTTATTGTTTTTTGGTGCAGGGCAATAGGTTTAGTTTTTGAAAGGTAAAGGGTAGACCTGACTTAGGCATAGAAGATGAAGAACCAAAGATAAATCGAACAAAAAATTCTTACTTTGGTTAAGGCAGGGCATTCCTGAGAGCAAGGCCAAGGTGCCTTCAACAGTTCTACTTCTGCTCTGTCATATTGACAAGTACCAGCAATCTCAATTTCCAACGCCATGCAAAAACATGGCAAAAATTTTGCCCTAATTTTAAAGCCATAGCATGGACATAGAACACAAGACATTTTCTGTGAGATGAAATAAATTACTGTCATATTTTGTATAACTTCATTACTCCTTCTTGATTATTGTACATTTTAACATAACTTGTTGTTTTAAAACAGGAGATGGGGATCTATAAAATTAATGAAAAAGAAATGCAAAACTTAATTAATAGAAATACAAGCTTAACTTAAAGACTAGTTTCAGAAATGATATGATTAAATATTTTAATTTCCTACTTAAAATGCCCACGGTGTCAGAACACTTTGACTGAATTTTTATTTTATTTTTTAAGTCAGGGAATAGGAAACTCCAAGTCATTATGCTCCCTAATCTTACTTATGCTTCAAAATTGTCAGACACAAACAAAAGTCTCATGTTGTAAATCAGAGCTATTATAAAAACGGTGTTGTGATAGCCAGGTTTCCTGCGGCTGAGACAAAGGAGAAGAGGTTTATTTTTGCTCACGGTTTTAAGAAGTTTCGGTCCATAGCTGGCTGACTCCAAGGATATGGTAGAAGAAAGCAGCTCACCTCACAGCAGCTGGGAAGCAGGGTAGGGAAACAGTACTAGAGAGGAAGGGGTGAGGCATTAGAGAGAGACCCCCTACGCCTCCATGACCCACCCCGACACCCGGAAGTGTGGTCCCCGGGTTGCAGTGGTCTTAATGCCAGTCAAGCTGAAATTCTACCCTAACTGCTACGTGAGTATTCCCTAAGCATCTATTTCAAGAGAATAAAAAGAAAAATTTCAAATTACTTTGTTAGTTGGTACTTTATAAGATCAGTTTTTGTGTTTTTTAATCAAAAGAGAAAATAGGCAACATTGTGACAGTTTATTAAACTAGTGAAAACAAACACACTGAAAATGACATTTCTAAATAAACTTACTGACATCCATAGCGCAACTAGGAGAATTCTGGGTAGATTGATAAGATGCTTACATAACTCCTGCTTCTCTTCCTTTTCCACTTCACTCATGTTCTTTTTCTTTTTCCTCTTTCTTATTTATTTATTTATTTATTTATTTTTGGAGGGGTGTACTTCAGATTGAGCACAGGACCTAGGCACTGAGCTACATCCCCAGTTCTTTTTTAGATTTTAATACAGGATCTCACTCTGTTAGTAAGATTTCCAGGCTGGACTTACACTTGGGATCCTCCTCCGTAAGCCTCTCTTCTTTTTTGAAAGAAGTCATTGTTTGTCCAAGAGTAGTTCACTTTATCATTGTCAAGGTAAAATTCAAAATATTAAAATCTGTGAAGAGCTGGGCATGGTGGTACAGGCCTATAATCCCAGCACTTGGCAGGCTGAGGCAGGAGGATTACCTTGAGTTCAAGGCCAGCCTGGGCTACATAGTGAGTCCAGGTCAATATGAACTACATAATAAGACCCTGTCTTAAAAAAAAAAAATCTGAAAAGAAGTGAAGTAGTGTGTTTTTACAGAATGAGAATTAAAACTGTGTCTCTATAAAATAGCTTCCAACTGATTTTCAAAGTGACTCTGAATTTATCAGCACACCTTTTATCCTATGCCAGTATTAAATACTTCTTGTTATTGAACACGTGACCATAATATATGAAAATATCGCTTAATATGCAACTAACAAATAGAATACCTTATCATCAAATTATGGAAAACAAAAGCATATCTCAAGGCCCAAGACCTTCAACAATTGTATCTTATCTCATGAATATTTGCAAGTTGTACCAATCTTAGGGAATAGCATCCCCTCAGGAAATCTACTTCATTTTAACTAAGGTAAAAATCTCAGAGAATTTTGAGGAGAAAAAACCCCAAAACTCTAAAGCACTACCTTGGCTGGCTTGGTGGACTGTGACCAGTGTAGTTCACAGGGTCCCGCAGTCAGAAGCAGCCCTGCTTCGTCTTAGGACGCTTACTTATTTTCTGTTTGACTTTGAATTTTGTCAGTAAAGTCCCATGCATCAATGAAGCATCCTCTCGGGTTTGGTACCCCAGCCTTCCTAGGTGCCCTCAGTCATCTGCTGCACACACACAGGTGCCCAGGGGCCCCCAGTTGTCCCCGTCTTGGCTGGCTATTCCCCTGGACCCCGATGCAGGAGGATCTGGGCTAGAAACACATGCCCTCAGCATCCTGGGCTGTTGGCACCATGGGTCATTCAGGGTGATAGACTGGGCTGATTTCTGGATACCTTTGTTTGAGATACCTACCATGTCGCTGAGCAGCTGTCACAATACCTCTGGCAATCTCCAGTTTACTATTGGCAGGGTTGGTAGACCAGTGGGCCGGGAGATGCTGCCTCCGCTTGCTTGTCTCCAGCCAGGATAGGGTAGATTGGGGAATTCAAGAAGGTCTGAACTTGTTCACCAGTGTCTTGGTACCCAGGCGAACATGACAATGAATAGTGAAGTAACAGTAAATGGTAGATAGGCAGAGGCTTTAGAACAACTATCTTTTGAGTAATTTAGTATTTCCCAGAAATTCATCACCCTTAATAGGAACTAAAACATTCCATTACTGGCCGGTATGTTTTTCAGTAGAATCAGCAAACATCATTTAAAAAGCATGTATGCATGCATGTGGAAAATGACAATACTGTTAATTCTCCATTCAAAAAACATGCTTCACCATCTCTGCTCTACTCTGTGTTCTAGGAGTCTGCCATCTATAGACAGCATCAGTGGGTGGGTGGCTGGGGCTTCCTTGTTCGCAGGTGTCCACCTGGATTCAGCAATGTTAGTAAACACTCTGGAAGTTGGAAGATCTGGAGCACAAGGAATTCAGGGTGTTTGACTCTCATTGCTTCTTTCACGCTGGGTGCAGTTTGGAAGGCTGCCTTCCTTAACTCTAGATCTTGCTGTGACTCTTCCTCTGGCACCCTACATTATTTACTGGTACTGTTCTTTCCTTTTACCACCCTGGACCTACCTGTGGTAATGGTTTCTTGCTGTTGCTAGTTCTTGGGTATTTCATTATCCCTTGTTAGTTTTCCTAATTCTCTACTCTGTGTGCATGTGCCCTTTCTTAAGTTTCCTTTGGCAAAATCCTTTGGGTCTATCTTTTGTTTCTGCCAGCACTTGATCAATATAGAAAGTTCTTTATATAGCATTAAAGCAGACGCAATCAAGTTGGCAGCCTAAAGACTTCTTATTGGAGCACACGTTTAAGAACCATGTAGTCATCTCATTTCCTAGTTATTTCTACACTCTGATGGGCTAGAAGTGTGCTAATCTGGATAGGCTGGATAATGTTTCCCAAAATTCTCTTCCTTGTTTCTGGTTAAGATGGACCACAAAGAAGATAAGGAGAATAACTTAGGCTTGGACGATCCACGGAAAGCAACAGATACAGTGGCAGCTCATGTGTTCTATTGTCACCTGCTGGCTGCCCTTGGTGGTGTGGGGAGCACCTGGCTCTGCAGCTGCTCCATCACCCCCCAGAACCTCCTTTAGTGTTTCTAACGTTAGTCATAAGCTGGAAAGTGACAGCTTCCCTTGCAGCACTCCTGCAGCATCATGACTGGAAGCCATGAGACTAACCATGAGCTCCAGTGCATTTAAATGGATTCCAGTTTCTTTCTTTCAACTTTCCGACCATCTTCCTTTCCTACCGACGCACTGAAGGTCATGCAACAGAGAAGGTCAAGCGTGAAGGTCAAGCAACAGAGAGAAAGACCACACAGCCTCACAGAGACTGCCTGACCAGTTCCCAGGATTGTGTGGGGTTCATTCTCATAATATATTATTTATATAGTAAGGAGCACGTAGAATGATCTCTGTCCCCTGTCAAATCCTGACATATCACCATCGTTTCTCTTCCTCTATATGCATTGGGCACTTAAATGTTTTCTGTTATTTGTCTTGGTTCCTTTTTAATGCCATTTCAGCTATAATTTCAGGGCCTCGTTTCCTTCTAAAATGTCTTAGAAAAACTCTGAGATCAGATTGTTTTTGAGAACATAATTCACTAGTTAATGTCACTCAGGGGGACTGCTTTGAGGACCTTCACATTACCACAGAAGCTGAGATTTGGAAATTCAAATTCAAATTAGCTATTTTTGTTACTTCTCAAACTACTGGGACAATTTGCAGGTTTTGTAGAAATATTTTTAAATAATTAAGTTAAATATTTCAAATGACCTACGCATTTCATTTATCCATAGTAATCCTTTTGTTCTCTCTCTCTTTTCTCTTTACTTATGTAGATGCCTAAATTTGTCAGAGAATAAGTATACATATTCTTTAAACAAAACTATTCCTAAACTGGATGTTGTGGAATTTGCCTATAATTGCAGCACTTAGGACAATGAGGTAGGAGGATTGCCATGAGTTCAAGGCCAGCCGGAATTACATAGTGAGCCCCTGCCTCAAAACAAAACAAAACATAACAAAATATTAAAAAAATTACTCAAGGTAAGCAGCTTCCTTACATTCCAATTTGTTTGTTTGGTTTCATTACTAGGAATTGAACCCAGGGCCTTTGTACCATTTATTTATGTATTTATTTTAATTTTGAAGCCGGTCTAAATTGTCCAGGCTGGGTTTCAATTTATGATTTTCCTGCTGGGTGTGGTGCACAGGCATGAGCCACCACACCTGGCTTGCATTCCAGGGTTTTGTGAGTAGAAAGCAAAGACCTACTTATACTGGCTTGATAAAAGTTTTTATTTGAGCCATTTGTGATTGACAATCACTGCAAATTCAGAAAAAAAATTGACACTCTTTTCATTTATGGTTCTTCATTATTTGAAACTCATTATTATGTCATTAGTATTCTTTATGTATATATGAAAGGATATTAAATAATCCAATTTTTTATATTCTAGGAGTGACTATATTCTCCTTTTCTTATTTTAGAATTTTTTTAAAGCTAACACTCAGAGTATGTTCATTATTTGATATCCAAATCTGATAGGAAATGTGAGAAAATGTTAGATACTATTTAGAAAATATTATGCAAAGAATTTTCTTTTCATGGATGTCTTTTTTTCTATAGATCATGCGATATTTGAGAATTGTAACCAAAATATATCACAAAGAGAAAAAGTTAATTTTCACACACGTAAGTACAATAAACATGAACAGCATATGTAAAAATCACAAAATGCAATTTATTTATTTTTTGTCTATTTCAAAAAAGAATAAAAAAGCTAGAATCTTCATTTATTAATTTGTGAAATTAACTGAAAGAACAAAACAAGCTTTGGATAATAATTACACTTCAAAATCTTTTCAGTCACTGGTTTAGAATCTATTATTTGATATAGTTATTGAGATTTAACTTTCTTCACTATATTACTTTCCTTATAAAGATCAATAAAAGTGTTCATGTTAATAAGAACATGTATTACATTACTTAATTAAATGCCATCCACAGAGAACTCATCAATGCAAAAGGGATAATGGGCTTATATCAGTGGACCATTATAGAGGCTAAGCCAAGATTTTTTTTTTTTTTTTTTGGTATGGGGATTGAACTCACAACCTCATACTTACCAGGCAGGCATTGTGCTGCTGAGCTAAAACCCCAGCCTGCCAAGATTTTCTTCTAAGTTAAAAAAAAATTTTTAATTCAAATACACATATTGGTACAATGTTCATTTTAGTTAGAAGTTGTTTATTTTAAAAATAATTGGCATGGAACCTGGACAATGTTCTAGTCCACTAATTTTATAGTCCTTGGTAGCTCACTACAAATAGATGAAAAGCACAGTCAGTGATTTCCTGAGCCATAGCTGAGTCTGTAATTAACAAGAGCTGAAGGGAGGGGAGAAAAACAGATAAATTCATAGGAAGGTCATCTGAACTAACATTAAACTTTCCATAGTAGAATACATTTTGTGTATTTTACTACGAACACACTAATTTTATTTGTATGATATATTTTCCATGATTTTCCTAAAATATACACTAACACGATAAACAGTTAACACTTTAATGTTACCCAGATTTAATAAAAAACAGTAATCCTCTAGATTTAAAAAAAAATCACTAAAGAGAGACAATAATTTGTTTTATTTTCATTATGAAGAAAAGTGAAGAAAAATTTGCCTTATCAATGCTGTTCCCTTCCTTATGTAAAAGTTTTTGTACATTTTAGAAAAAAAGGATTAACATTTCAACAGAAGATGAAAATTACCAAAATACAGAATTATTTAGATACACATTTCCTAGAATTCCATGAAGGGTAAAGTGCTTATTCTTCTCCAGGAAAACATGGTAGTTAAGTTATTTTCTTTTAACGATCGATGCTATTTGGTTTTTAATTACCGTAAGTCGACTTCAATATTTTTACATTTAGTAACATTGAAATTACTCTTCCACATATTGTGACAATATATTATTTTTCTGATTAAACACCTAACATGCCTCTCTCTGTTGATTTTCAGTAGCACAAGATCACAATAGAAATTTTAGGAATTATACTACAGACTGAGTTCCCACATGAATGCAAAGACAAAGATGGTTTTGTACAGGACTAGAAAATTGTTTTGCCAGAAATACTTCTTAGGTGTTCTAAGTTTACACAAAGTAGTCATCTGACATTTTCTCACTCATGTTTTAATTTTATGTAGTAATTATAGATTCCACTGCATCATTTTTATTCTGGAATAGAACTGCAGGACTAGAATTTTAACACACATCAATCTATTCTCAGAATTGTCTGCCGTGAAATTACTGATTGATCTCTTTGTCTGGATCTTGTTAACTGATTCCTCCTTTCTCTGTTAAAATAGATTTATAGGGGCTAGGGATTTAGTTCAGTGGTGCAGCGCCTGCCTGGCAAGCGTGAGGTCATGAGTTC
>RJWM01033791.1:0-20275 GCA_004363535.1 Dasyprocta punctata
AGAAATTCATGGCCACCAAACCAACACTACAAAGAGTACTGAAAGACACTCTCAAAGGAGACAAAAATAACTTCAATTCCAAGAACTACAGCAAAAGGAAACTGCTAAACAGGGCAAGCAATTAAACAGAAAATGTACAAAACCAACAACAGAAAGATAGCAAAACAGTCATAAGTCATTACACATCAGTTATATCAATAGACATAAATGGTCTCAACTCACCAATAAAAAGAAATAGATTGCAAAGTGGGTTAAGAAATCACTGCAGACCTGGTGTTTCCACAGAAGATCATCGATACATACTTTGAAAACCTTTACTGCCATAGGTTCGATAACAGAAGAAATGTATAGATTCCTAGAAATCTATGAACTACAAAAGCTGAATCAAGAAGATGTAAAACTGGTGGATAACCCAATTTCAGTTAATGAAATTGAAAATGTAACTAGAACCTTACCAACAAAGAAAAGCCCAGGTCCTAATGGATTCATTGCTGAATTCTACAAGAAATTTAGGGAATACTTAATGCCCACACTCCTCAAACTCTTCAATGAAATTGAAGGGAAGCAAGTCTCCCTGACTCAGTCCTGGAGGCAAGTATTACCCTAATACTGAAACCAGAGAAATAACCAACCACAGAAGAATATTATAGGCCAATCTCCCTAATGATCATAGATGCAAAAATTCTCAATAAAATACTAGCAAACAGAATGCAACAAGTCATCAGGAAGATTATACATCACGATCAAGTGGGATTCATCCCAGGAATGCAGGGATAGTTCAATATACACAAATCAATAAATGTAATACACCGTATCAACAGAATCAAGTACAAGAATCCCATAATCATTTCAGTAGATGCAGAAAAAGCTTTCGACAAAATCCAATGCTCACTCACGATAAAAACCCTACAGAAAATTGGAATGGATGGTCTCTACCTCAACCTGATAAAAGCCATAGATCACAAACCAACAGCCAATATCTTACCAAAGGGACACAATCTGAAATCTAAAATCAGGAAAAAGAAAAAGATGTCCATTATCACCACTCCTAGTCAATATAGTTCTGGAAACATTAGCCAGAGCAATTAGACAAGAGAGGGAAATAAAAGGAATAAGGATAAGAAAGGAAGAAGCTAAATTATCATTATTTGCAGCTGATATGATATGCTACATAGAAGACCCCCAAATATCCATTAAAAGACTTCTAGATGTAATAACCAAATTCAGTAATGTTGCTGGACACAAGGTCAACACTCAAAAATCAATAGCATTCTTGTACACAAACAACAAAGTCACTGAGAGAGAAATAAGGGAAACCACACCCTTCACTATAGCATTCAAAAAATGAAATACTTAGGAATCAATCTAACAAAGGAAGTAAAAGATCTATACAGTGAAAATTACGTCACTCTGAAATCGGAAATTGAAGAGGATTTCAGAAAATGGAAAGATGTTCCTTCTTCATGGATAGGAAGAACAAACATTGTGAAAATGGCCATTCTCCCAAAAGTGGTACACAGATTTAATGCAATTCCAGTCAAAATACCACTTGTGTGCTTTACAGAGCTAGAGAAATCATCCTTAAAATTCATCTGGAGTCAGAAGAGATCTAGAATAGCAAAGGCAATACTGAACAACAAAGGTAAGGCAGAAGACATCACAATCTCTGACTTGAAATTATATTACAAAGCTACTGTGATAAAATCAGCATGGTATTGAAATAAAAACAGACCTGAAGATCAATGCAATAGATTAGAAGATACAGCCACAACTACAAATACACTCAGTCACCTCACCTTTGACCAAGGGACCTAATATTAACACTGGAATACAGATAGCCTCTTTGATAAGTGGTGCTGGAAAAACTGGCTCTCTGTATGCCAAAAACTAAAACTATGTCCATGTCTATCACCATGCACTAAACTAAAGTCAAAATGAATCAAAGATCTAAATATTAAAACAGAGACACTAAATCTGTTGGAAATTAAAGTAGGTAAAAGTTTTGACAACATAGGAGTAGACAGAGAATTCATGAGCAAAGCTCACACTGTCTGGATATACTCCCCAGAATCAACAACTGGGATCTCAACTTATTAAAAAGTTTTTGCATGTCAAAAGAAACCTCCAACAGAGTGAAAAGAAAATCCACGAATTGGGAAAATATCTTAGCCAACTGTCCATCAGACAAAGGATTTGTATCTAAAATATATAAAGAATTAAAAAAAAAACTCAGGCCCCCAAAATTCAAGGACCCAATCCACAAATGGGCATCTGAGATGAATATACACTTATTAGATGAAGAAATACAAATGGCAAATAAATATATGAAAAAATGTTCAACATCAATGGTGGTTCAGGAAATGCAAATGAAAACAACACTGAGATCCCATCTCACCCCAGAAAGAATGGCCAAGATCAAGAAATCAACCTATAGCAAATTCTGGAGAGGCTGAGGGGAAAAGGAACTCTTCTCCACTGTTGGTGAGAGTGCAATCACTGTGGAAATCAGTTTGGAGATTCCTCAGGAAGCTAGGATTAGAGATTCCATTTGACCCAGCTATCCCTCTGCTGGGCATTTTCCCAGAAGAACTGAAAACATTATACCATAGTGATACATGTGCTCCCATGCTTATGGCAACACAATTCGTAACAGCCAAATCTTGGAAGCAACCCAAGTGCCCATCAATCAAGGAATAGATAAAAAAAAGATGTGGCATTTTTATACAGTGGAGTACTACTCAGCTATAAAGAAAGATTGTATTGAGACTTTTATAAGTAAATGGATGTGACTTGAGACCATACTCATAAGTGAAATAAATCTAACTCACATGTTTAAATACCATATTGTCTCCCTAGTATGAGAAACTGAAAAATTACATAGAATCCAATATCTATAATAAATACTGTGTAAGGGTAAGAAACTGCTCAAAGAGGAAAAGTAATTGGGAAAGGGGAAAGGAGGAAGGAAGGAAGGAAGGGAAAAGGAAAAAGACCTAAATTTGCATATATATATATATATATATATATACATACATAAGATAGCTAAAATGACTATGCTACTATATGTATTAATTATTGGAAAAGAACTATTAATACTCACATGATTTTAGATCAATTTACATGTCTCTATCTGTTAATCTAAACAACCCTTTTAAAGGTAATGATACGCAATATTACAACAATTGTTAAATTCCTATCATCTTGTTTTGTATACCTGTACTGTTATTTTATTGGATTTGTTTGTTATTTGTTTGTCTCTTTTGCTTTTTTTCTGTTTTCTGTGTATTTTTTCTCTGAAATAAAAGAAAACATATCAAATGACAAAACAATTTCAGAAGAAAATATAGATTTATACAGAGGTCATATTTCTCACATATATTTTAAAATATGGAACTTTTTTTTTTCTCTTTAAGTAAACTGGCTAAAAGGGAACTCAGCAGTGAATTTATCAGATGTACCGGTAAGTATTTTATTTACTTAAAATTAATCTATAGTGGTTAAAATGATTAGGAAATATAAGACTAGTATAAAAACTAGAGTCATTAATATTTATTGACTAGTATGCAAATTGCCTGTCAAGAAAGACATCTTTGAATTTTTATCTTGCATTGATATGGGTGATTTTAAAAAGAAGATTAAAAACTTACAAGTTTTCTCACTATTTTATCATTTTGTTGATGTCTAAGAATCACACCAATGAAAATGGGTAAAGGCAATTTAAATATGGAGGGCAGAAGGTGGTTAGGAATGGAAGGGGAATTAAAAAGAGGAATAACCTGTACTACATGCAAGCATGTACTCCCCCAAGAGGAATGTAAACTTTATGTACTACAAATGTGTGTAAATAAAATAAACTTTAAAACAATAAAGATAGAAATAAATAAATCTACTTGTGATCTAGCAGGTAAACAGAAATCCAACTTCACTTCATTTTGTACAGTCCTGTGTTCAATCACCTCTGGAGCTCAGAATTACTCCCCACCTAACTAAAACTTTTCTTCAATCAATTTATTACTTTAAAGTACTTGACCCTATTGATTTCACTACATTGTGCTTTAGGGTTTTTTTTTTTTTTATAATGCTGTCATTTCTGTTCTAGTTTGCCTTTTTTTCCCGACATAAGTAAAAGAGTAAATCCAGAGTCTGAATTCTTATCCCAAAGCAGTCACCTTCCAGCAGTGTGAATCTGACAAAGGCACTTCACCTGTATGGTCCCCGTATTCTCTTTGTAAATTGATAGAATTATTTTAACTTATCATTGAATTACTTCTAAATCTTGTATTCCAGGATCCCTATAAGGTTTGATGAGTTGTCATTTGCTTTAGTAGAAAGAAAAACACTAAAGAAAGAGATTCAGATTATAATTGGGTTTGTGGTAACTCGGAAAAATTACACCACCTTTCTTAGTCTAATTTGTCTTATTTGTCAAGTAGACATGATTTTATCTGCCTTGTTTACATCACAGGGTGTTCACCACAGGTTAGTTGCTCCAGTGAAGTAAAGACACAGATTGGTAAACGATATAACCTTCACCCTTACCAATCTCTTAAAATATGGCAAACTCAGATAAGAAAAAAAGATGTCAAGCAGAAAACTATGCATTGCTTTAAAGAGTCGAATTGAGGAATATGTTCAAAAAATAGGTCAATTAGTTAATGAAAGAAGCAATCCATTTCTCTTTAGTGACTACTTAATATTCCAATGCCTAAACTATATTAGAAGCAAAATATGTTAATTTTACCAGCACAGTAATTAGAACAACAACAATGCACTCGATTTGAAAATGATTTTTTATCATTACTCATATGAATGAATGACTCTGGATAAATCATATCCAAAAATGCATATGTATTATAACATTCATTTTTCTAATAAAGATACTTAAAATGAGAGAGGGAAAAACTACTACTTCAATTAGGAGGGACTGGTTTATAACATTCTAGACTTCCTACTGAAAACAGTTCAGAAGGGTAGATTATCAAAAAATACTTGAAGATATCAAAAAAACCTCCAGCATAGCTGAGACCTGAAGGATCAAAGATCCTGGGAGAAGCAAACTCGTGGCGAAGGAAGGGGACCTCTGTACTTCTCCTCTCAAAGTATTTTCCTATTAGTACCTAGTGCCAAGAGAGGCAGAGAAATTTAGCAGAAAGCTGGGCAGAAAGCAACTGCTGAATAGAGCTCTTGGCAGTCTGATAGGACTGGAGAAACAAAAATTAAAGCTCAGAATGTAAAAAGAAGTTAAGACTTGAAAATTTAAGGATCATGTGTTAATTTTTTGCATTAAAGCAATAGTCAATTTGTTAGCAAAGCAAAAGAGAGACTAAAATTTGAGAATAAAAATAGAAAGAACTTTCAATAATCACGTTATAGTTGGAGAAAAATAGGACTCAAGGCTCAACAATGAGAAAATATTGTACCATATTAAGTATTTCAGGGTTAAGGTTACAGTTAAGATTAAGGTCAGGAACAGGTTTAGAGCAAAAGTAGAAATACACTGACCTCATAAAGACTGAAACATTGTGTTCAATTCAGTCCAGCTCATAGACAGAATGGCTATTTGACAATAATACCTATAAAACTAAAAGCTCCCTAAAGAAAAATAGCATGCAGATTATCTATAATTTTTCTTTTTAATAGCTGTCATTCAATAAAAACTTAAACTTCCTAAACAACAATAAAAAATAAAATAGAAAACAGAGCAAACCCCCAGTGATTCAGATATTAGTCACTAGAATGATCTGTGTAATAATCACAGTTGACCTTTCACATAAAAATGTGTAATTTTGTATAGTTGCTATCATTCACATTAAAACTTTTTTTAAAACTAATAGTAAAAGTCAAAGAAAATTTTGCCAGAGAACTAGATCTTTAAGAAAGAATCAACAGAGAACCAAGAACTTAAATATTCAGTATGCGAAATTAAGAACTCAATACCTGGGTTTAAAAATGAATATGAGTTAGCTGGAAAGAGTGTTAGTAAACTGGGCAAAATGTTAATTTAAAAATCTAAAATGAGAGGAGGCTTCCAGGAAGATGGTAGAATAGTAAGCAGCAGAGTAAACAGCCTCCCTGACAGATACAGTCCAGATGCTGGAATATAACATCATGGGGAAGACAAGAAGGAAGAAAATGGATCCCCTGGACCCAAGAAGAATCTAAAGTGAGAATTGAAGCCCACAGTAAGAGTAAAAAGAAAAACTTAAATGAAGAAGAAGGCAGTAGCTGGTGGCACCTTTGCCCGGAGCCGGACCCATTGTGCAAGAGGAGCTGCTGGAACCCGGGGACACATAATCAAGGTGACGTGGTTGCAGCAACACTGGAAGCCTTTGCAGAGAGAGGCAGCATTGGAGGAGAGTGGCAATGGACAGGTGGAACAGATCTGGAAGACTGAACTGGCTGATGGTGAGTACGGAGGACTCCATCCTCCCACAGAAGAGAGTGATTGGCTGGGAACCATTTTGGAGTTGGGCTGGAAAAGCCCAGAACCAGAACTGCTCCTGGCTTCCTCCAGCAGCTACTAGCTGGGTGCAGACTAGTAAAAATTGCTGAGCCCTACCCCTGCATGCATTTTAGGGGCCATCTCGGAGAGTCCATTTGGGTAGACAGCTTAGTCTGGAGGCAGCAGCCCCACACATGCCCCAGGGGCAGTAGTGGAGAAACACCACTGGTGACCAGCCCAGGTTTGCAGCTGGTGGCCCCACCCCTTCACGTGCTCCACCAGCCATTGGGGAGCCAACACAGGCTGGGAAAAGCAGTAGAGAGTGCTGCACCAGTGCACCCAGTGGCCACCATCAGATATCCATAATCAGCACTGGCTAGAAGAACCAAACAGTCTCACTTCAGAGAAATTGTAGCCAATGCGAGGAGTGGCTGGGATCCCAGTACCCATTTGTCCAGAAGAATCCAGGAATATATCAAGACGAAGAAGCAAAAGACAGTCTCTTGCCTCCAGTCCAAGCAGAGCAAGTCCAGGATATGCAAACACAGAAGAGATCAGGAGTAGCACAACTGAAGTTTCTGAGGTGATGGCAACTGAAGTAAAGAAACAACTCAATGAGGTTATAAAAGAAATTAGAACAGAAATACTAACTCAGGTAAAAGAAGAAAAGAAAAACATAATAAAAGAATTGCTAGGCATCTCTAAAGAAGACATAGGTGAAAAAATGGAGCATAGGAAAATGAGGGAAACCTTGAATGAACAATATAAAAAAGATTTAGAATACATGAAACAGATTCAAAGAGATAACCAGGAAATTAAAAACTCCATTGAAAGTTGAGAAAACCACTTGAAAGAAACTGAAGATAGACTTTCAAACCTTGAAGACAGATTTGCAGCTTGTGATCACGAAAGGAAAGATCTCTTAAAAATAACAAGGAACCTGGAAGTAACGATTCAATAGCTGAAAAACAACCCAAAGAAACACAACTTAAGAATAAAAGGTGTGAGTGAAAAAGCAGGGGTCAGTACAAATGACATTAAAAGCCTATTTACAGAAATAATATCAGAAAACTTCCCAAGCATGGGAAAGGAAGTGACATTCAGAGAAGTGAAGCATATAGAATTCTAGCTAGATATAACCAAAATAAATCTACACCCAGACATATAATAATCAAGATCCCAGAGATTCAACACAAACACAGAATATTAAAAGCTGTTAGAGAAAAGAAACAGATCACCTACAAAGGAAAACCCATCAGAATCATGACAGATTTCTCAACACAAACCATCAGGTCAAGGAGAGCTTAGAGTGAAGTATTTCAAATCCTGAAAGAAAACAACTTCCAACCCAGATTGATGTACCCTGCAAAACTATCTTACAAAATTAACAGAGAAACAAGATACTTCCATGACAAAGAACAACTGAAACAATTTATGACCACCAAGTCAACCCTACAAAGAATACTGAAGGACATTCTAGAGAGAGAGAATAAAGACCACAACTCCAGAAACAACGGCAGAGGGATATCACCGAGTGGGTCAGACAATCGAATAGAGAGGAAACGTAGGTGGCCAAGAGCAGGAAAATAGCATGGCAGAGATGAAGCAATGCATGTTAGCCTTAACCATTAATTTAGATGGCCTCAATTTGCTAATAAAAAGAAACACAGGCAGAGTGGATCAGGAGACAGGATCATCAATATGCTTTATACAAGAAACACATTAAACTCAAAAGGGGGATAATAGGCTGAAAGTCAGAGGAGAAAGAACAATGCTGTATGTGACAGGGAACCAGAAAAAAGTGGGGGTAGCTTGCCTATTAGCTACACACAGGACAAGAAAGATACAGCATTTTTATCCAATGGAAAGCTACTCAGCTATAAGGAAAGATAACCTCAAGCCTCTTGTTGGTAAATGGATACAATTTAAGATCATGTTCATGGATGAAATGATCCAGAGTCACACGGGTAAACATCATGTTACCTCCCTAGTACAAAAACACTAAACGAGTTAGTAAGATTCAAAATACACAATACATATTGTAAAAATGAAAAGGGAGGAAGTGTCTAAAAAGGGAAGGCACTGGCTATTGTTAATCTATTATCATGATTTGAATCCTGTATTGTTTTCATTGTTCTGTTTAGTTTGGTTTTATTCTATTTCAGTTGTCTAATTTCATTATATTTGATGGCATGGACAGCCATTTCAAAGATAACAAAATACATTATTGTAGCCATTATTGACATCTGATCACCTTGTTTTGAAGCCCAGTATTGCTTTCATTGTTTTGTTTTGAGTGATTTTATTTTATTTTTATTTGTTTGATTGCATTGTGACTGATGATATAGGCAGTTACTTAGAGGATAACAAGAAGCGTCATGGTAACCAGTGTTGTTTTACTATTGTTTTGAAGTCCTGTATTGCTTCCATTGTTTTGTTTTCATTGGTTTTATTCTGTACTATTTTGTTTGATTATATTATGCCTGATGGTATGGGCAGTTATTTTGAAGATAACAAGAGGTATTGTAAGGGGAAAGGAGGAAAGAAGGAAAGGAAAAAGAAAAAGACATGTTTGTATATATGTATACATAGGATAGTTAAAATGACTACACTACTAAATGTATTAGTCATTGAAAAAGAGCAGTTAATACTCATAAGATTAGATCAATTTTACATGTCTATATCTGTTAATCTAAACAACCCCTTTGAAGGGAACAATATACAATAATACAACCATTGTTAAATTCCTATCATCTTGTTTTGTAAACCTATAATGTTATTGTATTGGATTTGTTGTTGTTTGTCTCTTTTGCTTTTTGTTTTTCTTTTCTGTGTCTTTTTCTCTTAAATAAAATAATTGCTAAAAAAATCTAAAATGAAGCATGGAGAGAAAAGAGATTAAAGATAATGTTACAAAACCATAAAATAGAAGTAGACCATAGCAAAAAACAAAAACAAAAATTTCAGTGGACTCCTGATATTGAAGAAGAGAGAAAATGTAACATCAGTATACTTTCAAAATTGACCAAAGATAGTAAGCCCCAGATCCAAGAAGGAATCTAAATTGCAAGTAAAAGACAATATATCAGGACATATGCTAATTAAACTGCTAAAATACAGTGACCAAACTGACTCTTAGATACAATACCTCAGTTCAAAAATGTTTCTGTAAGCATTAGGTAAAATTTTACCTCCGTTTACAAATTCCACATCAGGTGACAAATATCATATGACCATGGCCATCTTCCCCACACAAACAGAAATGTAACCATCTTCCCCCAAAATAAAACAAATTAAGTTTGTAAACCAGGGTACCACTGTGTATACTAGCTATAAAGGAGCAAAGATGAAAGTAGTTGCTGATTTTTCATAAAAAATGATGGAAGTCACAGCCATCTTTACTAACCATGAAAAAATTTTATAATCAGTGAAAATATAATTCAGATATTTCAGCAAACAAAGATATTTTCAGAAAACAAAAAGAGAGATTTCATTACTACTAGCATTATTAAACAAAGTACTAATAAGAATTTTTCAGAATTAAGAAAAATGATTCTAGAAATAATCATAAAAACGCAAAAAGGAGTGAATCACAAAAAAGAAATGTAATTATATGGGAAAATTTAAATAAACATTGACTTTGTAGAACAATAACAATTATTTTTCAAAGCAATCATTTGAAAAAAGTTGTAGCTCTTAATATACACATTAAATAGTAGAATACCGGAAAATCAAAATTTCTGTACCAGGAAGCTAGAAAAGGACAGGAAACAAAACTCATATATAAGCTGGGCACAATAGCATTTCCTTTAAAAGTCCCAGCTGTGTGGCAGGTGTTGTAAGAGGACTGGTTGAGTTCAGAAATTTAGGTCTCAGGAGTTCTGCCCTGTAACACTGTCCACCCATCTCTAAACATATATTGATATATATTCTATACCTTATAAATTATGTATCTTCATATACAACTATACATATATAATTGAAGAAAGGGGATAAGATTTTTGAAAGTGATGAATGAAATATAAATGTATAATTGATTGGATATTAGAAAAGTTTTTAAGTGTGTAACCTAGCATGAATGATCAAAGAAATAAATGGGACAAATCACTGACACTAGGAAGATAAAAAAGAACATTACTTCAGATCTTGAAAGAAAAAATTTAGTTGAAATGTAGAAATCCTAAGGGAGAAGGAACTTACATAGTTAATATAAAAATAATTACAAAAATTCGTATGATCTAATCTTTAATTAATACATTATTAGTTTTAACCTTTTCAGAAAGTTATCTCCATCCCAAAAAATTTCAAAGGAAAGTTCTTTCAAAAATTAAAGTAGAATTAATGTCATTTTAAGTAAACTCTTCAGAAAAAAGAGAAAGGAAAGTTATCCCAACATACCTTGAGACTATCCAAACTTTGACAACAAGATGACCAGAAAAAAAGGCAAGGAAGGAAAATTACAGGCTAATCTTTATTAGCACAGAATCGCTTCAAAAACCAAACTCCTAAGAACTAAACATGAAAAGAATAACACTTCATAACCGAATAAGGTTTGTCCAAGAAACATAAATTATTTTTAACTTTCAAAAATGTATTATGAGGGGTCAGGGATTTAGCTCAGTGGCACAGTGCCTGCCTGGTGATCCTGAGGTCCTGAGTTCGATTTCCAGTACCCTCCCCACCAAAAAAAAGCAATCTGAGATAATAACATTGAGAAGCATTTATTGGAAGCCCGTTATGTTCAAGTACTGTGCTAAATATTTTAGCTCTATGAGATAGGTAATATTACAAATAAAAAATAGTTGAAATTCATGGAAAATAAATTATTATCTAACATCATACAGCACATTAGGGGCAAAGAAAGACTAAATTATATTTATCTGTAAATCCATGTGTTTAACATACCTCATGGTGATCTAACATTTAAGAAGCACTTTGAAAATTATATTGTCACTAAATTATTTGAAGAGGTAGATCTGTGCATTTATATATACATATATATATTATATATATATAGACACTTTAAAAGTACAAGTTTAAAGGAGCTAATATTCTTGTCACAACAGAGTTGTGTTTCTTGAGCTGAATTATCAACATAACAGAAAAATCCAATTCTTATGGTTCTATCACTATAAAATATGTATTTTTTTTTTTTGCTATTTTCCCAGTATCAAGAGATGGGACAGTAAATCTCCATTTACATGAAGCTATTACTTCATGTGACTCCAAAAATTAAAAATTTAATATAAATTCCATGAGTAATAAGGCAATTACATTAAGACTAAAAAGGCTTTTTGTGGTTGTGGTGGTGGTGGTGTTTGGAATGGGCACAGGGTCTTGTATATTCTAGGCAAAGTCTGTATCACTGAGCTATATCTCCTGCCCCAAACACTAAAAGATTTTTAAAGGTTTATATGATTATTGGTTTAGCAGTAATGATGAACCTTTGGCATGTATGCCACACTAGGCATGCAGAGCCGTCTCTGTCAGCACTCGAGTCAAGTGTATGGGGGTTGCTTTTTCTAAACTAAAATGTCAGTGTTCAGGTTTAGTTGCAGTGTTAGTACTTTGTGATACATAAGTGGGTTTTGGGTTGCAGTTTGAGTTCTAGGTCTTTAAATGTTCACTGTCACTGACTTAGGGGATTCTTTTCTATAAAATAGAATAGATTCAAATTACAAAGAACAGACTTAAGTACTAACAGACTACATGTCCCTCTAACTTTCAAGTAAATAAATGAACTTTCCCTACTCTTTCTTAAATGTAAACCACAAGTTAGTCAAGCTAGAAATCTAGAAATTAATTTTGACACCTTTCTATCTCTCCTCAGGTATTTAATGTCAATAGATTAATTTAATACATAACAATCATGCTACTTTGTCTCTTAATCATATACTCTCAAAACAGTGATATTAACCCTCAGGAGTGAAAATTGTTTCTCGGGGAAGGAGATATAATGGTAATTTTATGTTTACTTGGATAGGCTATGGTACTCAGTTGTTTGATCAAACACTATTTTCAACTTTGATATTAACCCTCAGGAGTGAAAATTGTTTCTCGGGGAAGGAGATATAATGGTAATTTTATGTTTACTTGGATAGGCTATGGTACTCAGTTGTTTGATCAAACACTATTTTCAACTTTTTAGATGTAATTAGCACTCACAGTCTGTAAAATTTAAATAATACTAATTACCCTTCATAATGTGGATGAGTCTAGTTCAGTCAATTGAAGGTCTTAAAAACAAACAATGAGGGCCCCAGAAGGAAGGATTCTGTCTTAAGACTACAGTACAGAAATTTTGCCTGAGTTTCCAACTTGCCTGTGTATCTCTATCTGTCTCTGTCTCTGTTTCAGTCTCCATTTCTGTCTGTATCCCAATCTCTCTCTCTCTCTCTCTCTCTCTCTCTCTCTCTCTCTCTCTCTCTCTCTTATGGGGTGACAAATGTTTTTATGTACAAAGATACATGTACTATACTTACACAGATATTTGTGGAGGCAGGGTATATTAGGACAAAAGTTTCTAAAATTCTCCTGGTCTCCTACATTAGTGAAAAAATGATGAAGAAACAATGTACCAATTTTTGTGTGTGTGTTTTACTGGGTATGGAACCCAGGGGCACTTTATTACTGAGAGTATCCAAAATTACTTTAGGTGTTCAATACATGTTTGTCAAATGAATGCATTTATAAAATTAAGGTAATAATACCTGCATTGAAATTGAAATGAGGATAAGATAATATGCCATACAACTGCTGAGAATTACAGTATGTTAGTTTTTATTGTTTCTTAGATTCTTCATGATTACAGAATGCTCCTAAATAATTCTTACAGACAGTACAACCTTGCTTTGTAGAAATCAGAGATGACATGTTTCAGTCATACGAAATGAAAACTGTACCTTCAAATAGAAGTTGAAGCAGCAAGCCAAAAACTAGTCTACATATATAAAGCAGAAAAAAAGAATAACTCAGGTTCTCAATTTTCATTTTTTAAGACATATTTCCCATATATTCAAGTGTCAGCTTTAAACTTGAAGGATAACATTACATATGCAATAGTACATTTAAATCTTTTTGTATAAATTTTAACAATTATGATGTTAAATGTATTTTAACCTACAGATTTGCATTAATATTGAGTGAGGTTTAAACTTCTCATTCAGTGACATTTAAATTTTTTACTTTTAACTTTGCATTTAATTTTGTTTAAATTTTATCAAAGAAGTTAGAGGGGAAAAAAAGAAAAGATTTAAGAAGGAAGAATTTGGAAATTTTATTACCAAATAACTCCAGTAGCACAGACTTTTTAAAGTATTGCTCTAAATTTGTTCCAATCACTCCTTTTAGTTTATATATGGGCTTTCTAATAAGAAACCATGTCCCAGATGAAACATTATTCTTCTATTCTTCAGTAAGGTAGAAAGAAAAAGCCTAATTCTACACTTGATCTTAGCCAAAAGACTGAGAAGCAATTAAAACCCTAATTCTAAATCATGACACACTTTCCCTTTTTCCTAGACCATCTAAAACACAATAATTTTCTTGCATGTCATGTTTATGGTGTTCAGTATGATTATGTTTTTGAAAAGATATAGTTTCTTGTTTATTGATTTATTTATACAGTCAATAAAATACATTGCTGAATCTGTATCCAGCATTATCCTGGGTTTGTGATTGTAAAGATATGGGAGAGATACTCTAGTTTAGTAACTGAGGCTCTTATTCTATGCTTGGCAACTGGTACATCACTAAATAAATATATATGGAATGTATGAATGTGTGTCTTCATTACAGCAACGATACCTGAGGACTGGGCCATCTGGTTGTCTTCAGCACCTGATACATAATAAAAGCTTGAGAGATACTAAGTGAAAGATAAATTGTGGTGATCAAAAGGATATCTTTCACCATGTTTCTTGGGACAAACCAAAACTAAAGGACCTGAGAAGAGAATCTGTGAACCCTAGTGGTTTAAATCAGGCTTTTGATCAGTGCTTCCCTAGAGGCTTTTTCATATAGTACACGTATCTTGTAGTGAACTATATAGCAAAGGAACATTATGACTGGAAGAACAGAGTATGCAATGACTATGTCTAGTTGTCCAAAAGGTGATAAGCTTCACCAAGGAGGACCATACTGTATCTGAGGACTTATATTTTAAGGCAGTTCTCTGAGAGATTTTGATTACATGTCTGTGACACATAAAATTACTCTTGAAATTCGGGACAGTTTTGGTGCCCGCAGGAATTGTCAAAACATTTCACAGCTGTCACCTCCTGCTGGGTAAAGAAAGTTTGGAAAGTTAATTGGCTATTTCCTGACTGAACCCTGAAAATTGAAGGAAGTACTTCCCAGTATGTATCCATTTTCAGATATCTGTATTTCTTGATTAAAATAGTTTTAATTTTATTTGTCATATTTAATCAGCAATTTTCTGACCAGTAAATCCAAACTCATGTTATCTTTCTTACCAAAGTGAAGAAAAAATGTGATTCTTTCATTTCCTGAACTTTGTAAGTTTGATAGGATTGTTGAAATACAGTATTTACTTTATTCAACGGTGTATTTTAACTGCAATACACTTTTTGACATAAAGGAAATGGTCTTTACTACTTTGATGAAGGTGATCAAATGTGCAAGTAAAAAAATCATGTCCCTAAGACTGAGATCACAAGAGGACAGGTGCTCTAAATATAATCACTGACATAAATAACAAAGAGTGCTGCTGTTTCTGTATTCCCCTTGTATAATTTTATATCTAAATAACACATGAACACATCCTCTTTATAGCAATGAATGTATGTCAGGCAAGGCATTGATTAGAAGACATAGTTTGATTCTTAGAGATTACCACTAATATAATTACAACGAGTGTTCTTCCAGATGTTGATCTTTGTACATCAGTGTTTATATTTAGTATGTATTATATTTATTACTCTGTCTAGAAAGTATATAGTATAGTATATGCATATATAATATGTGCATATTTACAGGAAAGAGACATATAGAAATGATGAGTTTAACCCATTTATGTAGTGATGCATATTATAGTTATTTTGAAATGTTCATGTTTCACTCACTAATATATTTTAAAGATCTTTCTATGTAGGAGTATTTGGATATACTACATGTATGTTCTACTAAGTGGCACAGCTATATTATACATTATTTATTTCCTAAAGATTGAGATTGTCCTTAAGTTTTCATATATGTAAGGAATATTGCAGTGAACATCCCCAGACATCCTAACAATTGTAGATGAATCTTGGTATGCCTAGATTTAGCATTGTTATGTCACTGAGTATGCACATTTAAAATCTTAAAACCTATTTACCCAACTTACCCTCCAAACTGGCAATATAAATTTTCATTATTACTAACAATGTAAAACCATTTTTTCACACTTGCCACTATTTCAAAAATGACTTTAATTTTTGCCAGTCTCATTAGATAAAATATCTTGGATTACTCCTCATATGTAAAGTTGAACATCTTCATATGTTTGTTGCTTAGCTCTTTATCTTTATGTTGTCTGTCTCCTCCTCTTCTATTTCTAATTTAATAAACTATAGAAAGTAGGGCATGATAATCCCAACTAGATTCAGTTAGTTTCATTGTAACTACAATTAAGGCCTATTTCCATAAAACATTTCTCTATAGTTTTATTTGCTCCTTCCTTTACTAATCATTTCCAACTGAGCACATTCTGTATCTCAAGTGTATAGGACTTTGAATATAGAGGGTATTGCTCATGGTTCTTCCAATTACAAAGCTTACAGTTACCAGTAGCTAAAGCCTATTCCAACATTTCCAACATCAATTTTCATAGAATTGCTACCTTTTGTGAGTTAACAAAACAAAAGAATGAGTAAATAATTATCTCATCATTTTAGCCAGTGTCCTGATGGGGTCAATTTCCTCACCACTAATTTTGCATAAGGCAAGTCATTATTTCTATTTTCTTTTTCTGTTTTTGTTTGTTTGTTTGTTTGTTTTGTTTTGTTTTGTTTTGTTTTATACTAGGGATTGAACTCACAACCTCATGCCTGCTAGCCACACACTTATGCCACTGAGCTAAATTCCCGGCCCTATTTTTTGAGAAAGGTTCAGGCCGGCCTTGAGCTCACTTTGTAACCCAGGCTGCTTTTGAACTCCAACAATCCTCCTACCTCAGACTCCCAAGTGCTGAGATTAAAGACATGCACCACCACACCAAGCTAAGTCATTATGTCTTAATTGTAGACAATTACTTATTCACTGACAGAAATACTTAAAATTGAAGCTGCACACAGGCTTACAAGTAGTAAAAACATACCTTAGAATACTTTCAGAGAGGGTTTGCTTTCAAGGAGCCCCAGTACTGTATTTCCTAAGGCTTTAGAAAGAATATTCTGTGGCAGAAAGTCTATTCTAACATTTACTGATTATCACTTTGTACGAGAGAATGTGGCAAGAAGGTACAACTCTAACTTAATTTACAAGTGATGTTGTTGGAAGGCTGAAAACAGAGAAATACAAATGTAGATAACAAGACAGCCACTTCCCCCATTTTTTATCAGGAACTCTGTTAAGACTTTTCTGCATGTAACACTGTAAGCCACATGGTAACCTTGTAAGGTGGATACTGATATTCACATTTTGCAGATGAGAAAAATTAAGAATTTGCTAAAGTATATACAGTCATTACCTATCTAATGCCAATCTGTCTGGCAACATTGATCTAAATTTCTTTCTCTAAGCCATTGTTAATAAAGCTGAAAACTCACTGTTGATCTCACTAACTGAGAAGAAACTAAGAATTCTTGGAGTGATCTTGCACAGAATTCATTGTGTCTTCACAACCTTGTTGTCCCAAGGCTATGATTCCACACAAGATGAGGAAGAAAAGATTTAGGTGCCTATCTGTAGTTTTGACAGATATAACAGTTTTTACTTTGTCTCATGTCAACATAGCAAAGAGAAAATATGTAAGTTTTTAAATTTCAAAAAAATGTTTGCTTGATACAGTTAATGATAAAATTTGTTCTTTTGGACAGCTTTACTCATTATAGTCAGAGAAATAGAAGTATCTGTATTAGTATCTAATAAATAAATTTGTGTCTTCCAAAGGACTCCCATCTTTAATACTAATCTGAATTTAATCTTTTCATTTTGAATGAATTTAGTTTTGAGTTATTTTGTAGCATGATAGGATGTGAGATCTTTGTGACTCATCATCTAGGATATCTGTTGATGCCACTGAATGATGGACTGTCATATTTCTCAAGGACTGATCAATATTCTTAGTAAATTTATAGATGATATTTATAAATATGTTGTTAAAAACTATTGGCAGCACATAAATTTTTCTTTTTGCAATAGACTTTATTTTTTAATAATGGAGTTTTGAAGTACACAGAGTTGAGTTTATATAATTTCTCTTCCATGAATCTTATGATCTAACACAAATTAGTTAACCTACCCAACTCCTAATTTCCTCATTATAAAATATGATGGCACTAGAGTCTATTTCATAGATTTCCCTGAGGATTAAATGAGAAAATGCATGTGGAGCCCTTGGCAAGAAGGGTGTTTTAATATGTTAGCCATTATTATCCTTACTAAAACAACTAAAAGTTAATGTGTCTTAAAATATAATTGCTGAACTCTTACATCAGGATCACTTAAAATCTTTGTTTAAAGATTAACTTCTTGAATCCCTCTCTTGAATTCCTACGAATTTCATGAGTGTGGGGTGTTTGATAAATTTGTACAGTACAATTTATCTATTCTGAAGTTTGAAGACCATGGCCACAGAAAGATTTGAAGCGATGGTGATTATGCTATGATTCAGCTACATTTATGAATGACTACTATATGCCAAGACATGCTTTAGGCACTCAGGAATTGAAAAAGATGGCCTATTTTTTTTTAACAAGTGAGAGAGGCAATCCCTCAGGGGAATGCCTGGCCAGCCTCACAAGACATAGAGGTACTGAGTCCAGCCCAGCCCAGAGCTTCAGAGCTGCTCATCAGGGGTCAACCAGCATAGCCAATGGGTCTTGGGCAATTAGAGCCCCGCCCATCACAGCACCAGGCCCTAGCTCCATAGTGCAGGAGTGTGGCCCAGCTAAGGCACATGGCAGGTCTCAGAGGTTCTGAACACTGCCCAGCCAGGAGCAAGGCCCCAGCACATTATGCCAGGGGTGCACTCTAGCCAGCACCATGTTCCTGAGGCTCTGAACTTCTCACAGCCATATGCAAGATGCCAGTGGTGCCACACTCCAGGGCATGCTCTGCCAAGCCATGTGGGTCCTGGAGTCTCTGAACTCCACCTAGACAGGCACAAGGCCCCAGTGCCACATCACAGAGGTGCGTCTCTGCTAGCCACATCAGTGACAGATGTTGTGAACTCTACTCAGCCAGGTCCTAGGCCCTGGTGACACACTCTGGGGGTGTGCCTGCCAGCTGCAAGGATGATAGAAGCTCTGCCCAGACCAGCATCTCAGAGCTCCCAACAAAGTATATGAGGGGAACACACAGCCAGCCTCACAGGCCACAGAGCACAAGGATCTGGTGCCATAGTTTGGTGTTATGCTCTTGTTAGTCACAGGGATGTTGGAGGACTGAAACTGCACCCAGCATAGCATTCCAGTGCAATACATCAGGAGGCTGTCTGGCCAACCACACAGTTCCCAGAGGAAAATGACAAAACAAAAGACTAATATGCAGTCTCAGTCCTCCAGCTCACTGAAAATAAACCCAAGAAACATTGAAATGGAACACACTACAAATTGCAAAATTGAACGTTCTGAAATGATAGCAACTGAAGTAAAGAAACAACTCCATGAAGTTACAGAGGAAATCAGATCAGAAATAATCTCTCAGGTAAAAAATTAAATGACAGACATTATGAAAGAAATGCTCTGTGTACCTAAAGAAGATCAAGATAAAAAAAATAGAGAAACATAAGAATATGATGGGAACCTTGAATGAATAATATAAGACAGAATTAGAATGCGTGAAACAGGTTCAAAGGGATATTCAGGAAATTAAAACTTCCATTGAAAGCTGGCAAAACTGCTTCAATGAAGCTGAAGACAGAATCTCAGACCTTCAGAAAGCATGGAAGCCTACGATCACGAAGAAAAGATCTCTTAAAAATAACAAGGAAACAGGAAACAACAATTCAACAACTGCAAGATGATGCAAAGAGAAACAATATAAGATTGATAGGTGTCAATGAAAAAGCAGGGGTCAACACAAATGACCTGAGAAGACTATTTGCAGAAATAATACAAGAAAATTTTCCAAAGAAGGAAAAGAATCTGATATGCACATAAGTGATGCAAACAGAACCCCAATTAGCTGTAACCAAAATAAATCCTCACTCAGACATATAATAATTAGGTTACAGAAATTCAGCACAAGAACAGAGCACTGTCAGAGAAAAGAAACAGATCCCTATGAAGGAAAACCTATCAGAATCAAGGCAGACTTCTCAACACAAACCTTCAAGTCAAGAAGAGCTTACAGTGAAGTATTTCAAATCCTGAAAGAAAACAACTTTCAACCCAGATTGATGTATCCTGCAAAACTATCTTTAAAAACTGATGGAGAAATAAGATACTTCCACAACAAAGAACAACTGAAGAAATTCATGGCCACCAAACCAACACTACAAAGAGTACTGAAAGACACTCTCAAAGGAGACAAAAATAACTTCAATTCCAAGAACTACAGCAAAAGGAAACTGCTAAACAGGGCAAGCAATTAAACAGAAAATGTACAAAACCAACAACAGAAAGATAGCAAAACAGTCATAAGTCATTACACATCAGTTATATCAAT
>RJWM01033792.1:0-20267 GCA_004363535.1 Dasyprocta punctata
CTTCCAGCCCTGGTGGCCTCCTGGACGAGGCGAGGGACACCTGCCACCTGTCAGCGACGGCCCTGTTAGTGTCAGGTTAAGGCCAGAAGCAGGTGCCTGTGGCTCCATCCCACCTAAAAAGTTCAGTTTGGTTAATTCTGTCCCAAAATAAAAGCAATGAAAATTCAGTGTGGTGGAGACACTTCTGTTGGCCTTGAACTCACAGCATCCTCCTGCCTCAGCCTCCCAAGTACTGGTATTACAGGCACATGCCCCCATGCCTAACAATTTTTTCTTAATATAGTCATATAAAGGTGAGCCTTTCACTTAATTCAGTGATGCACAGAAAACACCCAAGACAAGGCCTGGCACTTGGTTCCTGCATAAAAACTGAGATGAAGAGGAGGAAGGTGATGATGACGATGACGGCTGGATTTCTGGTGTCTGTGTCCTGGCTTCTCCTTTGGCATTAGTGCAAGTGTTTTCCCATCGGCTTTATTAAAAAGTATCTCCTCCTGGACGCTGCTCTTTGTCCTGGGGTGTACAGCCCCTCTGGTCCTGCCCAGTGCCCTCGAAGAGCACCCTGGCGCATGGCTCCTCGGGGCTCCGGGAACGCCGGCCTTGGTCAGGATCCGGGCACAGACGCGGGCGGACCGCGCGCCTCAGCATCACCGCGTCACAGCAGTTGGGGACCACAGTGCGGTCTCCACCCCTGCACAGCCCGCTGGCATGGGGTGCTACCCATGGAGGCTGCTGAGCCCGGCCAATCCTGCTGCCTGCTCCGCTGCTCTGCGCCTGCTGCACAGCGAAAGTCCCTAGGGACTGCGCTGTCCCAGGCTCCTTTCCAGTCCTCCCGACCCCAGCCCTGGCCTTGACTGCTCCCGGTGGAGCCATGTGCCACATGCGTATGTGTGTGTCACACCCCGTCCTGCGCTTTACCTGGGGGTGCGTTCCAGCCCCCCCATGATAGGACCCCATGGCACTGAACCCTTGCTTATTATTATTATTATTATTTTTTTTTTTTTTTTTTTTGCGGCAGCGGGGACCAAACTCACAGCCTCACACCTGCCAGACAGGCGCTTACGCCACTGAGCCAAACTCCCGGCCCTAGTTTTTTGAGGCAGGGTCGCACTGTGTAGCTCAGGCCGGCCTTGCACTCACGTTGTAGCCCAAGCTGGCCTCGAACTCACAACGCTCCTCCTACCTCAGCCTCCCGAGTGCTGGGATTAAAGGCATGCGCCACCATGGCCGGCTCACCCTTGCTTATTATGTTGTGCCTGTCACGCGAATTTATCAGTCTCAGTGATACATTTGCACAGTCAGAGGTGAACAGTAACTCATCCCAGATGGAAACAGTTACAACAATGGAATAAAAGCGGTCATAAAAGTTATTTACCCTCACAAATTCTTTATTTCTGAACTTTCTCATGTAATATTTTATTTTGTTTTAGAGTCTGGGTCTCGCTATGTAGTTCAGGCTGGTTCTCAAACTCACAGTGATCTGCTTCAGCCTCCCTCGTGCTGGGATTACAGGCATGCGTTGCTAAGCTCTGCTCCCCAAGGCGCATGTGTAGAAGGCTGGACTCGCAGCCCGCAGCCCCGCCCACGGGGGCGTGGCCATGGCGGAGCTCGGACCCTCCCGTCCTCCTGCGTCCTCCCAGTGGCGCAGGCCAGGGCTTCCCCTGTAGCAGGCTCCTAGTGAGTTGCTGTGGCACCAGCCCAAAAGCAGACTCCCACAACTGTAAATCCAGTAAGTGTCCTACTCAGCAGTTGTCTCTGCTGGGTATTTTACCATAGTGAGGGAAAGCTGATCCGGGGTAGATTCGCATGTAGAGATAAACTGATTGTAATTGGTTCAGAGCTGGGTGTGGTGGCACACAGCTATAATCTTGGTACTGTGGGAGGCTGAAGTAGGAGGATTGCAAGTCTGTGACTTAGCAAGACCCTGTCTCAAAATTCTTAAAAAAAAAAAAGGGTTGGGGGTATGGTTCACTGCAAAGACCCTGGGTTCAACCCTAGTGCTGCACACACACGCACACGCACACACATGCACACACACCTGGCTCACTGGGCCGTGGAGGCTGGCAAGTCCAGCACCTCTGTCTGGCCAGCCAGCTGGTGACTCAGGCAAGAGCTGCCGTCTGGGCTGCAGCCGGCAGCGTCCCCCGTCGCTCTGTGAGGGCAGGCTTGGCTCTCGGAGCCCTCGGCTGATGGGGTGAGGCCACCAGCGTCACAGACGGCAGCCTGCATTCCTCCATCCAGCAACATGTTCTTGGAAGCCTTAGGCTAAGGGCGGAGTGCGCAAGGCCGCTGCACTGCCCAGAGCAGAATTCTAGACCTATGACTCCCAGAACCCAAGCGCACCCCACTGCTGCCCTGGGGGTCTGGCTCGTGCGGTCAGTAGAGCGTCTTCTTGGCTCCGCTGTTTTGTGGCAGCTTCCTGTGTGGGTGACAGGACAATCACCAAGTCTTCAGAGCTTCCTGCTTCCCAAGACGGTCTGACCACAAACTGCCTCGAGTTATGAACAGAGGACAAGGGGAGGAGTTCAGGGCCAAAGAAGGATAGGAAATCCCAGTTTCAGCAAAGCAAAATGGGAGTGGTTTTTTTTGTTTTTTGTTTTTTGTTTTTTGAGACAGGGTCTTGCTATGTGTTCTGGGCTGGTCTCGATATCCCCATGTAGTCCAGCCTCAAACTCATGGCAATCCTCCTGCCTCAGCCTCCTGAATGGTGGGATTACAGGTGTACTCACCCACACCCAGTTCTAAATGGATATCTTTTTTGGGACTTTCAGTCGGCTGTGTTATACAAATGTGCACCCTGTCCACAAGGGTGACATTGCCTCCTGAGGTCCTCAGACATTCTGTGACCACAAGGTTCTTTAGCTGCTGCCTACAGGACAAGGACCCTGTGAAGCCCCAGCTGTTGGGCAGCTCCTGGCAGGGTAAAGGTAGCTGAATGTTAGGGGTGGAAGCATCCGGACCAGGAGGCCTGCGGCAGAGTGAAACGAAGCTAAAAGCTGCACTGTTGGGGTGATCCTGTCACCAAGCTCCCAATCCAAAACAGGAGACGCTGAACCAGGCCTTGGCAGGTGCCGGCAAACAATGAACACTGGTTGGAATGCAGGGCTCTTGAATTTTATTTATTTATGGCACCGGGGATCGAATTCACAACCTTGTGCCTGCCAGCCAGGTTCTTAAGCCACTGAGCCAAACTCCTGGCCCTAGTTTTTTTGAGGCAGGGTTGCACTATGTAGTTCAGGCTGGTGTTGCGCTTGCGTTGTAGCCCAAACTGGTCTTGAACTCACAACGCTCCTCCTACCTCAGCCTCCTGAGTGCTGGGAATAAAGGCGCGCGCCACCACACCAGCTGGCTTTTGAATTTTAGCCTGGAACAAAAGAGGCCCAGAGCTCTGCTGCGCAGGAAATCAGGCCTGTGGGTGGGAGTCTGTATTCCTAGCATCCTGGACACTGGGGCCCCTGGAGGGATGAATTGCTGTCGCAGCCAGTCTGCAAAATGATCCAGGAGAAAGCTGGTCGTGGTGGCGCACGCCTTTAATCCCAGCACTCAGGGGGCTGAGGTAGGAGGAGTGTTGTGAGTTCGAGGCCGGCTTGGGCTACAACGTGAGCGCAAGGCTGGCCTGAGCTACATAGTGTGACCCTGCCTCAGAAAACCAGGGCTGGGAGTTTGGCTCAGTGACTTAAGTGCGTGACAGGCGCGATGTTGTGAGTTCAATCCCTGGTGCGGCAAAAGAAAAGAAAAGATCCAGGAGAGAAGGTGAGTGAGTGACAGAGCTGGCAGACGCTGCTGCCCTATTCCAGCGGTCTGCGGCCCAGGCTTGCTGCCACCCAGGCGGGAAAGGGCAGTGCAGGCTGGGCTGAGGGATGGTGGCCTTTCCTGCCTTCCCCAGCAGGAAGCCTTAGTACAGGCTGCAGCCTGTGCTTGACCTGGGGGACTCCACCAGAGCAAACCCAGCATGCTTGACGGATGGGCAGGGACTTGGCCCAGGTAGCCCCGGGGCAGAGGCAGTAGACACAGCCAGCGGTCAGGTGGCCAGGAGGACTTGCAAATGTGCCTGGCCCACCTCACCCCAGCCCAGCCCAGAGTGGCTGCCTAGGTCCATCTAGGTGGAACCCATTTCCAAAGGGTTCCCTAGATGCTGGGCAGCTTCGGGTCCAGCTGCTCCACAGCGCCCCCTCGAGGATGCCCTGGGCCCTAAACTGCCTCCCAACTCCCTTCGCCCTCAAGTCTGAGCCCTACCTAGCTGGCAGGCTGTATCTCTCAGGAGACCATTAAAGATGGGTTGTGATACTGCTTTAATTTTTTTGGGGGGGGTACCAGGGATCGAACTCAACCTCACGCCTGCCAGGCAGGCGCTTAAGCCACTGAGCCAAACTTCTGGCCCTAGTTTTTTTGAGACGGGGTCGCACTATGTAGCTCAGGCTGGGATTGAAGGTGTGCCCCACCACGCCTGGCTTGCTTTAATTTTTTTGTTGTAGGATTTCTTTTTTTTTTTTTTTTTTTGGTGGCACCAGGGATTGAACTCACAACCTCATGCCTGTCAGACAGGTGCTTAAGTCACTGAGCCAAACTCCCGGCCCTAGTTTTTTGAGTTAGGGTCACACTATGTAGCTCAAGCCAGCCTTGCACTCGCATTGTAGCCCAAGCCAGCCTCGAACTCACAACGCTTCTCCTACCTCAGCCTCCTGAGTGCTGGGATTAAAGGCGTGCGCCACCATGTCCGGCTTGTTGTAGGATTTTTATACACATTTTTTTTTTTTTTTTTTTTTTTTTTTTTTTTTTTTTTTTTTTTTTTTTTTTTTTTTTTGGTACCAGGGATTGAACTCACAACCTTACGCTTGCCAGGCAGGCGCTTGTGCCACTAAGCTAAATTCCTGGCCCATTTGTTGTTGAACTTTTGAGACAGGTGTCTTTGTGTAATCCAGGAAGGCCTTGAACTCCCTATGTCCCAACCTGGGCTTCAACTTGCAGTGAACCTCCTGCCTCAGCAGCCCCAGTGCTGTGATTACAGGTATGGGCCTTTGTATGCTAATTTTCTTTTTTCTGTACTGGGAATCCAATTCAGGACCATGTGCTTGCCAGGCAGGCACTTATGCCACTGAGCTATATGCCTGGCCCTTTTGTATGTTAACTTTGAAAAGAAACAACATAGAAGCTTTTGTGTTGTGGGTTTTCCTTTATTGTAATAAATACCTGAGTTAAATCAATTTAAAAAGAGTTACTGGTAGCAGGCACTGTGGCACAGCTGTAATCCCAGCATTCTGGGAGGCTCAGACAGGAGGACCACAAGTTTGATTTCACTCTGGGCAGTTTAATATGGCCCTGTCTCCAACATGTTAAAAAGGGGAACTGGGGATAGACTCAGTGCCGAGGTCCTGGGTTGGGCCTCCAGGAGCCCCCTCCCTCCAGCACAAGGAAATGTTTATTTTGGCTGAGGCTTCAGCCCCTGGGTGGTTAGCGCTGCTGCTGCCCACAAGGAGCGGCAGGTCAGGGGGCTGGGGCGGGAGGAGACTGTGTCCCTCAGCCCCTCCTAAGGCGAGGCCTGGGACCCTCCATTCCCCAGCGGGCTCAAAGACTCCACCCCCTCTCTGCAGGCCCTTGACGAGTGGCCTGCGCCCCTGGACCCAGGCTGCTCTAACGGCCAGGCGTCCAGTCCCCGCCACAGGAAGCGGTGCCACCGGTGACCCAGTTCCCTCCCCCCCAGGAAAGCGGAGACATAATTAAGTGGCTGCGGGGGTGTCACTATGGCCCCCTGCCCTCCCGCGCCACCTGCCCGCCTCTCCACGCCCGGCCTCCATGCCTTCTGCTCCCCCACCCATGCAGCCAAAAACAAAAACTCCCCGTGCGATCTGGACCTCGCGCTCAACGGCCCTCGCCGCCCAGGAGCCCGCGGGTCTGGGCTGTCGCACCCCGACCTCAGGACCTCTGCAGTGCTGGGCGCGTCGCTATTGGCCAGATTGAAGGATGTGGGCGGGGCCTTCACACGCGCGTCACGGTTGGTCAGGATTGAAGGCAGAGTGGGGCCAAGATGTGGGCGGGGTTCCACCCGCGAGCCGGGGACTGGCTCCTCCTCGCTCCGCCTCCGTCCCGCCCAGGCCTGGGACCCCTGGCTAAGGTGACAGCTGTCTCCTGGTGGCAGAGCGAAGCCAAGGGCTTGCTGGCTGGCTTTCCTGCACCTAGCGTGGGTCTGGTCCAGTCCTTCCTGCGTGGGTTTGGGGCGGCAGGGTTCAGCCAAGGCCACAGCGGCCTCCCCTGCAGGCTTGCGCTGGCCCTGGGCCGACAGTGCCCGCCACCGCACTGCACTCTCCACCGCACACGTGGTGGGGGGCAGGGGCCGGTTGCTCCTTCCAGCAAGAGCTGCCAGCTGGGTCCCCTCCAGGAGCCTGGCGGCCCTTTGTGACCACCGACCAGCGGAGAGGTTCGCAGCCGGGTGGGGGTGGGCAGCCCCGACTTCTCAGGCCCGGCTGGGACAAGCGACCCGCAGCGTTCGCTTTGGTGGCCCTGGCCACTGTGTGAGGAACCGGGATGCAGATGGGGTGGAGGGGAAGGCGGGGGTGGGGAGGAAGCGAGGAGGGCCAGGAGCCAGAGCTGGGGAGCAGCCGACTGTCCTCCCAGGTGGGCCCGAGGAGCCGTGTGTCCCATCCGCAAGTGACATGAGCTGTGAGCCGGGCCCAGCTGAAGCCCAGGTTCCTCGGCACGGGAAATGATGGTCATTGCTTCAAAATGTTACCCCACAGGGGACAAGGCACGGCGTGCCAGGCCTCCCTTCCATCCCAGCAGCACCTCCCTCAAAGGGGCCGCCTGTGTCCAAGCCCTTAGCAGGGCCTGTGTTTTCCAGAGAACCTGACAGAAGACAAGGACAAAGCCGACCGGCCAGGTCACACAGTCAGATTTCGGGGCGGCAGTGCCCCTGAGCTTTGCGTCTCATCTTGGTTAAGGGTCTTCAGAAGCAGAAATGGACCCTAGTGAGAAACTGAGCAACGGGCAGCCAGCGTCCCGGCCACTGGGCCCGCGGCAGACTCCACCTGGGTGCCAGGAAACAGGAGGCCCTCTGTCCCCACACAGCTGCTCCTGCCCCTTCCTGATCGAGGAAACAAATCACCCGTCAGGAGCCAGCTTTGCTCGGGCTCCTCTTCTCTCTTCAAATCAAATTACTCCAACTGACACAGATTTAAGTGAATGGTTTTTGTTTCAGGTCACGGGGACTTAGTGATACAATCAAAGATCTGAATGAAATTCTTGGATAAACACAGTAATTAGGAGCATAATAAAAGCAGAATCAAAATGTCCCAGCCTCCCATAACACTAAAAGGAAATCAGATTCATTTAAAAATGATATTTGGGCTTCACGTATAAGAGAGGAGTTCATTTTCATACAGACAGAGAAAACAGAGATCATTACAATAACCACATGGGACTAGGAACGTAATTATAAAATAAACCATACCCTAGCAGGCAAATTACTTTAATGTGTTTGCAAGAATTGAATACTCTGTATGGAATTAAAAACAAAGAAAAAAAGCACTGTGCAGAAAATTAAATGAGAAAGACAAAAACTTTGTCATAAAATTACAAAAAGCAACAAACGATAAACACAAATTACAGGTTTCAGTGACATTAGTAACCAACGTAACTAATGAGTTAATCATCAACTATCTTAACTAATTTGTAACGGGATGATGGTCGATGGTAAGACAAATGATCTTCCTCTCCTTTTCCTATGAGGAATCCTGGACCTCAGTTTTCCTGTAACTTCTACAAGCTGGTGTTTCTTTTCTTAAAGAAAACTGACAGGGAAATGCGTATTCTGCCTGTCTCTCCACCACTGAAATTTATGCATTTGTTCAACTCTTTATCTTTTTGAGACAGGGTCTCATTATGCAGTTCAGTTTGTCCTAGAACTCACTTTGTAGTCCAGGCTGGCCTTGAACTCACAAGGACCCTCCTGCCTCAGCCCCCAGGTTACACGCCTGAGATTACAGGTGTGTGCCATCACGCCCGGCTCAACTCTTTCGACTAAGGTAACCAAAGCAGTTTCTCGACATCTGTAACTCCCTCAGGATCCATCAGTTCTATCCATGTAAACAAAAAGAAATGAACCACCTGTCCCACCGAGGACAGTGCCTACCGAGTGCTGGGGGTCGGGGGTGAGTTGCTGCTTTTATTTATTTAAGAGGCGGGAGGGAACAGATCGGGCCTCAGCCACACACTTGATGGAGAAATGACCCACAAGAGATAGGTGACACATGGCCAGCCCGTGGGTGTCCCTCCAACACTACCCAGCGGGACGCAGGTGTCCAGGAGGAAATGCAGACCCTCAGGAGGTGCCCCACATCCTCCGGTCTGTCGGGCCCAGGACAGTCCCCTCACAGCTCTGTGCACCCTCAGCGTGAGCATGGAGACGGACGAGATCGCCAAGGTCAGAGCCACAGAGGCAGCCCTGGGCCTGACGAAGGACACTGCTCACCCAAACAGACCCGGGGGTGCCGGGAAGAGGTGAGGCGGAGGCCCAACAGGAGGTCTACAAAACTGTGATTAGCAAATTGTATCAAAAAGTATCAAAACAGTTCAAAAAAAAAAAAACTCTAAAAACAGCCAGGTTTGGCAGTCGCAGGCTCAGGTGTCCAGGCGCCTGTGCGGCTGTCCCGTGGAAGCTGCAGATGAGGCCGGGGCCGGGGCCAGCCAGGACACCGGGCAGCCCAGGCCGCAGCTGCCTGTCACTGAAAGAGCCCTCTTGGCTGAGGGGCCAGGTACCTGGAGCCACAGGTAACTCCCCCAAACTCTGACCGGAATCCTGGGTTTCAGGACGGACGCCACTCACCTTTGGCATTTGCCTTCCCACCACCAAACGCAGTTAGCTTCCAGAGTCCTGCAAAGTGCCCTGAGGTCACTGAACGGTTCAGGGAAGGCGGGGGGCATCAGACTATACATACACGCCAGTGCTCTGCCCCAGTCCAGGCCGCCAAGTCCTGCTGGGTGTGTCTTTTTTTTTTTTTTTTTTTTTGGTACCAGGGATTGAACTCACGACCTCAAGCTTGCCAGGCAGGCACTTGTGCCACTGAGCTATATCCCTGGCCCTGGGTCTTTTAATAAAATGGCAGAATGTCAGCACTGCTAGCAGAGGGCTAAGCACAAAGTTGATCTGATTTTGTATATATCTTTTGAGGGGATGGTCCTTGCTATGCTGCCCAGGCTGACCCCAAACTCCAGGGCTCAAGCATATTTTCCTGCCTCAGCCTCCTAAGTAGCTGGGACTATAGGTCTGTGCTACCACATTTGGCTGATCAATACATATTTTAGCAGAAAGAGCCCTGCGGATAACAAGCACTCTTGAGCTTCCCATTGTGCCCCTTTTAGTAACACATCTATGTCTTACACCAACAAGGTTCCAACTTAGGTGAGGACCAAACCTAATATAAAGCTACAATGCTAATTCTTTCAAAATAAGAAAAATCAAAACCTGAATAGAAGCTATCCTGATTTTGAAAAGTCAAAGAAAAACCACCCAGGTGTTCTCAATGCTCCAAAAGCCCACAGCACAGAAAGTTTGTTTTTTTTTTCCTTTGGGGTGAGACAAGGTCTCACTGTGTAGTTCAGGCTGGCCTTGAACTCTCTATGGAGCCCTCCAACTTGCAGCCATTCTCCTGCCTCAGCGTCCTGAGTGCTGGACTCATGGATAGTTTAAGCTAATAGCAGATATGGTATTCGCAGAGGCCATCGACTTCTGCCATCCCACTGCCCTGCCCAGCCTTTCACCCAGCCGGACCACGCAGGACACCAAGTCCCAGCCTCAAAGCCCTGGGAGCAGAGCTGACCCAGGCACCCCGCCAGGCTTGGAAACCTTCCAGCTGTCACCAGCGTGTGAGCCACCACTCACATGTCTGTCCTTTCCCTAGAGGAACTCTCGGCCCCAATGCCACCAGGTTCCACGCCTCCATGGCAAACTGCGCCAATGAAATGGGAGACGGGTGCCACAAAGGACGGGTGCAGGAACTTGCTTGGGTCCTGCAAGGAGCCAGGAAATCAGGTGTGAGGCCAGAGCTGTCCCAGGCAAGCCCTGACCTGGGCGAGCCCCAGCAGCAAAAATGGGGAGAGCTGGCTCACGCTAAAACACAGGGTCTCTGAGGTCAAGGCCACTAGGTGTGTGCGATAGCCTGGCTGAGGCGAAGCCAGCACCCCCGCCATGCCATGCCCTCACTGGCCCTCTGGCAGTCTAGCCTCTCCCAAACGCCTTTCACGGGGCTCTGGGATCAGAGACAAAATGATTAAGTGTGCCAGGCTCAAAGGGGCTTGCGAAGCCGGCTCAGCGGCTAGCGGTGAATGCAGGCCTTCTCAGAGCCTCTACCACACCCAGGCTGCGGTGCTCCGCACAGAGCTGACAGCCTGCAGGTAGGCTGGGTGCCTCTCGGAGTCTGCCTAGGGTCTGAGCCTCTGGGACGGCCACATGTAGGTGACTAAGGATGCATGCAGCTCATCTGAGAGCCAGTGACAGCGAGGTGCGACTCCCAGACCACCCTCCCTCCTGGCTTAGGACACAGCAGACATCTAAACCAAGGCCGCCCTGCGGGGAGGGAGGTGCAGCAGAGAGAGCAGCAGGGGAAAGAAAGGTGGTTTTGCTTCTTTGGATGTTCACGATGAACCTCCACGTTCTCCTTGTAATCAGATCTTCGCCAAAGGACAGGTCGCCACCGCCATCCTCGGCTGGGGACCCGGCCTGATCACCCATGCCCAAGCTCACCTTACGCCCAGTGTGGCCGAAGTTGCTGTTGTCCAAGGGCGCTGGGTGGCGAGGTCTGTTCTGGAAGCAGTGGAGCCGCACCTGTGTCCACAGCTGATGTGCCAGGACAGGTGTCACCTGGAGGAGCCTGGCAGTCATCTCCTCTGCTCTGTCGCTCGGACAGTGGGACAGAGAAAAAATTACTGAGGACCCTGCCCTGCATGGCAGAACCGCTCAGCTGCAGGTGTGGGGCCGTGACGCCCGTGGGTGCCAGCCCGGCCCTGCAGCCAGAGGAAACAGCACATGTTCACCCTTCCGTTCCTGAGAAGTAAGCGTAGATTTGGGGAGCTCAGCACATTGGCATGAGAGCCAGTACGTTTAGGGCAGGAGAAAAGAGTGCACGTTACAGAATAACGTTCATAAAGAGCTTCAGGCCACTTCCTTCCTTTCCTGGTTACCTGCAGCCTTTTAGAGTTCGGGAAGATTCCCAGCCAGGAAAAGTGAGGCTGCTCAGAAGTGGCAGATGCAGCTCCCTGGGGATGTCCTTGGGGTCTGTGCCCTCCTTCCCAGCCTTGTCAATGACTCCCAAACGTGGCCAGTGCTCCGAGCTCACGGAACTGGTGGAAACAGTCTTGGGGCTTCCCCAGTAGTTTTATTTATTTTAGGTGTTCTGAGACAGGGTCTCGCTGTGTAATTCAGGCTAGTTGTGAACTTGCTACGTAGGTCAGGCTGGCCTCCACTTGTGGTGATCCTCCTGCCTCAGCCTCCTGAACGCTGGGATTACAGGTGAGTGCACCATGCCTGGCTCCTTCCCTGGTGGTTTCAGATTTGACAATTCTGAGGTGGGATCCCAAAAATCTAACCTTTTCAAAGCTGGAGGCACTGAATGCGATGTCCTTCAGGCCCTGGGTTTCCCTGCAGTGACCGCAGCATTTGTCTGACGTGGGCTATCTGGGGGAGGCCGGGAGTCCCGTGTGTGGCTGCCCCGGAGGAAGGCAGTGGGCCCAGGGGCACAGAGCTTACTGCCTGCGCCCCAGCGTAACTACTCAAGTAGAACCCTACGTAGAGTCTACGTAACTGGTGGCCGTGAGAAGTCATGGAAGCAGAAAGCTGCCGTGAAGCGCGCGCAGCGTGTCCCGGACTCTCAGGGGACGCCGGGGTGGGGCAGGCTCACTGGCCACGGTCCTGGGGCCGCTTGCCCTTTCCCTTCCTCTTCTTGTCCTCCAGCTGTGGCCTGAGGGCGCACACGCAGGCAGACACACCAGCGATGGCCTTGGGCAGGTCGGGCCCACGGCTCCACTTGTCGGCCTCCCGGTCGTACACCTGCACGGTCTTGGAGAAGGCCGTGTTCTCCCAGCTGTAGCCACCCAGGATGTAGATGCGGCCCTGCCACACGGCCACGCCCGACTCGCTGTTGGCCTGCAGCAGCGGGGCCACACGCGTCCACTGGTTGCACTGCGGGCTGTAGGCCTCCACGCCCAGCACGTCAAAGCGCTCCATGGACTCCACGTTGTCGTCGCTGCCGCCGATGGAGTAGATGCTGTCGCCCAGGCTGCACATGCTGTGCCAGCCGCGCGCCGTGGTCATGGGCCGCCGCTCCTCCCACACGTCTGTGCGGTGGTCGTAGCACAGCAGGTTCCGGCGGTACGGGCCAATCTGATAGTCGTGGCCCCCGGAGATGTACACGAAGTCTTTGTAGATGGTGCCCGCGTGGCCGTAGGTGAACCTGCGGGGACCGAGGAATGGGACGGGTGGCTGCCTCAGTGCCCAGCCAGCTTCACCGGCCCAGCTGGGGCCTAAGTCCTGTCCTCTGCAAAATGGAGCCGCCTGCCCCCAGGAACTCTCGAGGACTGAAGGACGAAAGGCAGGGAGCGGGGGACCCATGAGTATTTTTTTGTTTGTTCACTTTTTTGAGACAGGGTGGTTCTACGCTGTTCAGGCTGACCTTGAACTCAAGATGATCCACCTGCCTCAGCCTCCTGAGTACAGGGATTACAGGTGTGCACCACCACGCCCGGCTCTCATGGGCACTCTACAGACCCAGCCATCAATGGGTAAGACACAGACAGCAGGCAGGTGAGCCCACAGCCTGCAATCAGGACACCTTCTCACGCTTCTCAAAGTGGCAATCTCCCCACGTGTGACCCTTGCAGGGACCAGGCTGGGACCTTCTCGGAGTGGCCGGGAACCCTGAGACCAAGCGCTATTCACAAGCACGCACCTGATCACATGACATTTTCGAAGGAACAAAGTGCAATTCTGACTATGAGGACGCCCTGGGAGACAAAGCTGGCTGGGGGTGGGCTGGGGGTGGGCAGAGCAGGGCTAGGCCGGGCATCTGGGCAGTGGACTCTTCCGTATGACACTGACGGAGCACACACAACCATGTGGCACAAGGCTGGACCTGCCACACAGGGCTTGTCAGTACCAATCCCTGGACCGTGCCGATGAGGGATGCTAAGGGTGGGGCCCCGTGTCCGTGAGGTGGGGCACACAGCGCTCCTCGTGCTCTCTGCTCAATTTTCTGTACACCTACAACACCTCTAAAAGGGAAAGTTTAGGCCAGGTATGGTGAGCATGCCTAGAATCCCAGCACTTCAGAGGCTGAGGCAGGAGGATCACTGTGAGTTTAAGGCCAGTCTGAACTGTATACTGAAACCTTGTCTCAAAAAGACACCAAAGGGCTGGGGATGCAGCTCACCGGCACAGTGCCTGCCTGGCAAGTGCAAGGTGCCGAGTCCCATCCCCAGTACCAAACAGAAACACAAAACAAAACAAAACAAGAAACAAAGGTTACTTAAAAAGAAAACAGAAAAAAGGTAGGCAGGCATGGTGACACACTCCTGTAATCCCAGCACTCAGGAGACAGAGGCAGGAGGATCACTGCGAGTCCAAGGCCAGCCTGGGCTACACAGTCAAAGCCTGTCTCAAAAAAACAGAAGAAAACAAAACAAACAAAAAAAAATCAAGAAAAGAAAAAAAGACAAAAACAAAAACCCAAACAAAAACCAAAAAATAAAAAGGTAAACAAAACAAAGTAAAATTAAAGGTTAAAATACGAGAGCCCAGGGAATGACATCGTGAAGTCCTGGGCAGTGGAGACCGAGGCAGGCAGGAATGCGGAGGGCCGGGGTCGGGTCGGGAGGGAGGGGTGTGTCTGGAGGTGGAGCCCAGGGGGTGCGGAGGTGGTGGGCAGCGCTCCCGGGGTGGCGGGGCCCCTTACTCAGCGGAGGCCGGAGGAGGAACACTGCGACGGGACGTGTTCCCTCCGATGGGGACACGCGAGACCCGCTCGGGGCAGCCAGGCTCCAGCTGCACACACTGCACTGTCTGGTCCGCCCGCGTCTGGGCTGTGGGGTGACAGAACCCCGGGGGCACGGGGGACCCGGACAGGGGCTGAGACTCACGCCCTGCCATGCGCCGTTCAGCTGCCTGGCTCAGAGGAGCCCCGCCTGGGGCAGCCTGGGACACATCACACAGCACGCGCACCGACGGGGCCAGGGCCAGCAAGGGCGGTCGGGCCTTCTCCGCCAGCTCGGGGCGCTGCTCCCCAGCTGCCAGAGCCCCTGCCCTGACTGGTCATCTAGGGACTCGAGGGGCTGGGACTCACGTCCCAAATGTGACTTTAACACGCCCCTCTGACTCTCAGGCACAAAGTCCCGGGGACACAGGGCTGGTCACCTGGCGCGGTGGCATGAGGAGAGCGTGAGCTATGGTCCCGGGGCGTCCCGCTGGTGAGCAGAGAAGCATCCAACCAACCTTCCCACCCGACAGGGCCGTCGGCCGCCCCGTAGGTGAGCAGAGAATCAGCTTCACCGCTCCTGCCCTGGCTCGGGGGTCCCCCAAGAGGTCCCTGAAGCCACAGCTAACACTCAGCTCTCTGATCGTGGGCGCGGGACAGACTCAGGAGTGGCGACGCTTCCTCTGGCGGCAGGGCTCACGGCAGCACTCGGGCAGCCTGAGCCGGAGCCCGGGCTTCCCCTTCTGGTCCACCCTTGCTATGTGTGAGAAGCCAGGGGACACCCCCAGACCTGAGGCCAAAATAGGCAAAAGCGAGCGGACAGACGCCACGTGGGAGTGGTGAGCCATGACCCCGACTCACCTCGGCAGGCCAGCCACATAGGACCAGGAGTCGCTCTTGGGGCTGTAGGTCTCCACAGAGGACAGCGCCCCATTTTCGTTCCGGCCGCCGACGGCCACCAGCATGTCTTCGATGGAGGCCAGGTAGAAATCCACGCGGCGCTGGTTCATGGAGGCCACCTGCAGAGGCGAGACACCTGTACCTTCCCCCCCAAAGCAGGGAGCCAGCCTCGTCTGGCGCTAGGACCTCCACTGGTGTCCCCCGAGGGCTCGGCCCGGGACGGGGGTGACGATGGACAAGCGAGCTTGGGAACGGGACTTAGTTTGAGGAATTCGCGGCTCTCTGGAGCGGCCTGGCAGAGGCCCTGAGGTGGTTCAGGACAGGCACACCCCGAGAGGGGGGTTCGGACCCACGGGTCCCCAAACTTGTTTAGCCACATGATCAACCTCGCGGACTAAGGTTCTGCAGGCTACACAGTTCACAGTTGTCAATTTAGCAGTTTTCTGAAATTAAAAAAAAATCATCTTCGCCTTCTTCCCCTCCATCCGATTTGGTTCACACCACTTTGAAGGGAGCCCAGGGCCTTGCGGTGCTGGGCAGGGCCCCTCCCCCAGCCCCGCCCCAGCCCGGCGCCTCCTGAACGCTAACCAGGATGACGGCTAAGAGAAGACGACCTGAGCTTTCCTGCGTGTGGAATAATCTCAGCAGAATACACACACAAGCCCAGTCCTGCAGAGGAGCTGGAGCCGGAGCCTTCCCCAAGCGGCAGACTGGGCCTTGGGTTCAGACCTTCCAGAGCACGAGGGGAGGGTCACCAGGAGCCCGGCCGAGGGAGGGCGGCCACGAGGTGCTGTGAGTATAAAAGCTGGGAGGGGTTTCCTCGAGGGTGGGCTGGGCAGGGGTTCACAGGAGATAGGGACCCCGTCCACTTCGTGTCAGTCACCCTGGGCCACATGCCCCCGACCTCCAGGCCACGCCAGTTCCTGGGTGGAAACTGAGGCTGGAGAGGGCGTGGGCGTGGTGAACCACTCCAGCCACACTCGAGCGGGGCTGGGGTACGATCTGACCTGACACCTAGGCTCCGGCTCTCCCCACGGCCAGGGCCAGCGCAGGGCTACAGCCTGGTTCTTTTCTTTTTGGTTTGGTTTGGGGTTTTTCTGTTTTTTTTGTTTTTTTTTTTTAGACAGGTCTCACTATGCAGTTCAGGCTGGCCTTGAAACTCACTTTGTAGCCCAGGCTGGCCTTGAGCTTGAAGCAACCCTCCTGCCTCAACCTCCCAAGTGCTGGGATTATAGGCATGTGCCACACCTGGCTTTTGGTTTGGCTTTTTTGAGACAGGGTCTTGGCTCTGTAATTCAGGTTGGCCTTGAACTCTCAGCAAACCTCCTGCCTCAGCCTCTGGAGTATTGGAACCGTAGGTCTGCACCACTACGCCTGGCTCTGGCACCTCCTGAAAACCCTTCTGGGAGCAAAGCTTCACAGGGACAAGGAGCCACGAGGGATCTGACAGCGACAGTCTGGTGGCCAGGAGCCTCATGTGGCTGTTTACACTTACGATGTTAATTAGGTGAAATGAAATGGAACTGAAAACCTGGCTCTTCATCAGCACTGGCCACATGTCAAAGGCTCCGGTGCCACCGGGGGACGGAGGCTGCTGCGCCGGAGCACAGGACAGGACGTCCCTGCGACGAGTGGGGAAGGAGCCACTGCGCCACGACCCGCCCTGCCTCTGCCCCTTCGGCCTCAGGCTCGTTTGCAGCAGCACGGCCCTCAGGGCCTGGGGGAGGAGGGGAGTCGAGGCTGGGCGAGAGGAACCCCAGAGGCCTGGAGAGTAAAGAAAGAATCGGCTTTAATCTCACCTTGATCCACTGTTTACAGCGGGGGTCATACCTATAAAGCAGGTTGGAGGCCGCGTCCCCTCCGTTGTCCCGCGAGAAGCTCCCGCCCGCGATGAAGATGAAGCCGCCCAGCACAGCCACGCAGTGGTGGCTCCGCCTCGCGGGCAGCGGCGTCTCCTTGACCCACTGCTCGCTCTGAGTGTCCAGGTAGCAGGTGTCGTCGCTGAGCTCCAGACACCGCTCGGAGACCTCGCCGCCCACGAACAGCAGGCGCTCGCCGTCAGTGCGCAGGGCGGTGCGCGCCGTCTGTAGCACGGGCTGCGCCGCCAGGCTGTTGTGGTAGCGCACGGCCTCCTCGATGAAGTCCTCGCAGCCGGCCTCGCGGGGCAGCAGCGCGCACACGGCCGGCTTGACGCGGTGCAGCAGGTCGCCCTTGGGGATGAGCGGGAAGCGGACGTTCTCCAGCACGCGGCGGGCGTGCTCCTCGCGCTCCGGCTGCTGCGTCAGCCACTGCAGGGCCGCCTGCAGCAGGTCGTGCTCGCACTCGCGCTGCACCTGGCTGCTGCTCAGGTACAGGCACAGCTTCTGCACGGACACACTCTGCAGGAAGGCCGGCGTGAAGGACAGCGTGCCGAAGCGGCTCAGCACGAAGCTGTCGATGAAGGCGTCCAGCCGCCGCAGGCTGTAGATGGAGGCCAGCTCCTGCAGGTACAGGTAGTTGTCCTCGCTCACCTCCTGCTCCAGGTACTCGCAGCAGAAGTCCACCGCCGTCCAGATCTGCAGCAGGTGCGCCGTCTCCAGCACGTGGTCGATGTTGCCGCCGTCCAGCGCCAGCTCGCCGCCGTACAGGAAGTCCACCACGGCCTGCAGCCCGATGGGCGAGGCGCCCACCAGCGCCACCTCCTTCTCGAAGGCCTCACGCATGCCCAGCGTGAACATGGAGTTGAAGTAGTCGCTGCACACAGCCAGCAGGTTGCGGTGCGCGGGCACGCGCTGCTCCTCGGCCACCAGCACCACGTCACAGAAGAGGCCGCGCAGCCGCTGCTCGTTCAGCCGCTGCAGCACCGTGCTGGGGTGGTCGGCCCAGCGGTACACCTGCGGGGGAGGGCCCAGTGAGAGATGGGGCCGGGAGTGGCCTGAGACGGATGAGGCCCTCTCTCCTTCCTGCCTGCCTCCTCACTCTGATTTTCCAGTACAGGGAACTGAACCCAAGACCTCTGCACGGAGCACCACCCCCCGGCCCTTTTTATTCTGAGACAGGATCTAAGTTGCCTGGGCTGGGCTAGAACTTGCAATCCTCCTGCCTCAGCCTCCATGAGTGCCGGGATTACAGGGGTGCACCACCATGCCTGTTTTATTTTTTCCCATCTAGGTGTTGGCCACAATGTGTTCTCTGTCTAGAAATGCAAGGTTATACTTGTTCAGAAAATGTTAGAAACACACCCAACCAATGGTTAGGAAACACTATTCCTAAAGGCTCTGTTCAGAAAGGAACCAACTCGGAATCTAGCTGCGAAGGACAAAGGTTTCCAGTGCGGACACTTAGAGAGCGACACTGTCTTGAGGCCAGCGCCGGAAACAGAGCCCCTTTGATAGCAGCTGAGCTGCTGGGTTTTCACACAGATAAAGCGAGGCTCTGCAACAGAGACCTTGCTCAGGGAAGCAGCCCTTCTCACGAGCGACGCCTTGGTTTTCTTCTCTTTGCACCCGCAGACCTTCATTCCCATGCTCATAACTCCCTCTCTGTAGCACACTTTCTTTCTGATTTTCCACTAAGAAGCCTTTATTTTGTCCTAGAACCACCACCTCAGCCCCCCAAAACCACCAGCACATTGCTGTCTGCCTACGATATGTCTGTAAACTTCTACTTTAGGCAGACAGGATCAAATTCCTTCTGCACCCCAAGAACCAATCTTTATCTCCTTGGAGACAGTATATTGACCTCAGAATGCGTGATCTAAAGTAATCATAAAATTTAATCCCTAGTGTGCTTGTCATCCTAGCACTCTGGGAGGCTGAGACAGGAGGAGTCCACGTCTGAGCCCAGCCTGGGTAAATGAATAACTTAGTGAGACCCTGTCTCGAAATAAAAAATAAAATAAAAAGGGCTGGGGATGGAGCAAATTACAGAGGCCCTGGGTTCAACCCTCAGTACTGAAAAAAAAATTTTCCAAGGAGACACTTTTCTGTTTGTTTTGTTTTATTTTTTAATTTTTATTTTTTTTGCGGCACCAGGGATAGAACTCACAACCTCGCACCTGCCAGGCAGGCACTTAAGCCCCTGAGCCAAACTCCCAGTCCTGGTTTTTTTGAGGCAGGGTTGCACTATGTAGCTCAGGCCGGCCTTGCGCTTACGTTGTAGCCCAGGCTGGCCCCGGACTCACAATGCTCCTCCTACCTCAGCCTCCCAAGTGCTGGGATTAAAGGCGTGTGTCACCAAGCCTGGCTTTTTAATTTGTTTTATAAAGATTTTTTTATTCAAAAATATCAGATATAAGCCGGGCATGGTGGCGCATGCCTTGATTCCCAGCACTCGGGAGGCTGGGGTAGGAGGAGCATTGTGAGTTCGGGGCCGGCCTGGGCTACAACGTGAGTGCAAGGCCAGCCTGAGCTACATAGTGCAACCCTGCCTCAAAAAAACCAGGGCTGGGAGTTTGGCTCAGCGGCTTAAGTGCCTGCCTGGCAGGTGCGAGGTTGTGAGGTCGATTCCAGTGCCCCCCCCCAAAAAAATCAGATAATCATGAACATTTGTGTACCTATCACCAAGAAGTTAAAAATATTAATAACGTGTATTAACAAATATTAATTTTTTTTTTGCAGCACCAGGGATCCAACTCACAACCTTGCACCTACCAGGGCAGGCGCTGAAGCCACTGAGCTGAACTCCCGGCCCCAGTTTTTTGAGGCAGGATCGCACTATGTAGCTCAGGCCGGTCTTGTGCTCCCCTTGTAGCCCAAGCTGGTCTCGAACTCACAACGCTCCTCCTACCTCAACCTCCTGAGTGCTGTTATTAAAGGCGTGCGACATCACGCCCGACAACAAATATTAATATTAAACATTAACATTTTTCATTTTTGTACCACTTTCTTAGTTAAGAAATTAAAATATTAGACAAATTTAACTTTTTTTCTCCCTACTTCATTTTCCTCCTTCCATATGGGCAGCTTCCATCATGAATTTTATAGGCGCCAATGTAGCAAAGGGACACTTTTACAGAAAACAGGGCCCTATGGGTATCTGTAATGAGGAGACATAAGAAAAGGGGGACTGTCCCTCCAGTGACGCCTCAATCTACCTGCAGGAGCTGTGGGCACCATAGCTGTCCCAAATCCTCTCGAGAATCTGCTACAGGTGCATTACCCAGACCTGGGGTAGGACTGCTCAGATTCCGGGTGGCTGGCCATGCCCAGTTCTGTGTGTGTGTGTGTGTGCGCGCGCATGAGTGAGAGACAGGGTGTTGCTGTATAGTTCGGGCTGGCCTTGAACTCTTCGTGATCCTTTTGCCTCAGCTTCCCAAGTGTTGGGATCACAGGCATGGGCCACCACGCCTGGCCAACCATCTTCGTAACCTGTCCAATCAACCTCCTGCTATTGATACAGAGAATAAGTGGGTCAAGCTGTGACACAGAGGAT